>MSTJ01000023.1:0-130904 GCA_001956345.1 Ramalina peruviana
GGCTGCTGCCGATAGCCTTGCGGGTTATTCTTTGTCCATCTCCACAGATCCTCGCACGCCTCCTCGAGCGTCCTCTCTGCCTTCCAACTCAACTCCTCATTAGCCTTGGTCGGATTGGCCGTCAAATCCAGAACGTCTCCAGCTCTCCTGCCAACGACCTCATACTTCAGATCTTGGCCGCACGCCGCCCCGAAAGCCTTGATCATGTGAAAGACTGTGCTCCCCTTCCCAGTGCCCAAATTCCACGCGCGCACACCGGGATGGTGATCACGGAGATAATTCAATGCGACCAGGTGGCCCTTGGCAAGATCCAGGATGTGGATATAATCGCGAATTGCCGTTCCATCAGCCGAGGCATAGTCTGTGCACAGCGGCGTGAGCATGCGGGATGCATAGGGTCCATARGGGGGAGAATAAGAAACAGCCTTCGTACCRTCGCCAAAAACGAGGAGCTTGTCTCGCTTCCCTACCGCCACCTGTGCCAGCAGGGGGAGAAGATTGTATGGCACCCCTTGAGGATCTTCGCCCATGATACCTGAGGGATGCGAGCCAGCCGGGTTGAAGTAGCGAAGGTTGGCRCCATTCCAGTGATCCCCACTCTTGCCCTCCTTCTTGAGCTTATTCCGCTGGGCAGTGACATGATCCTCAATCATACTCTCGACGGTGGCCTTGGTCTTGCCATAGGGATTKGTGGGTCCGATAGGGCAATGTTCCGGRATGGGTATCATGTTTGGGAAGCGGGTGGCATCGCCATAGACTGTGGCAGAGGATGAAAAGACGATGTTGGTGACATCGTGTGCGGTCATGGAGGTGAGAAGGTTGAGGGTGCCATACACGTTGGTCCGATAGTACTCCAGGGGGATCTCGCCAGACTCGCCCACAGCCTATAATCAATTGCCTTAAGCTCACGACGAGACATTTCACTTCCAAGCATGCCCATTCCTACCTTGAGAGCGGCAAAGTGTATAACGCTATCAATGTCTGGATGCGCCTTGAAGACCTTGTCAAAGTCTTCCTGTTTCCTCACATCCACTTGGAAGAATTCAGGTCGTTTGCCCGAGATGACTTCGATGCGGTTGATCACTTCCCTCGAAGAGTTGTAGAGATTGTCAGCAATCACGACCTTGTAATCCGCTTGAAGCAAGGCTAGGGTGGTGAAGGATCCAATGTAACCGGTTCCCCTTGAAGAAGTCAGTAATTGTTGAATTGTRGGTTGGATTGACGAACCCRGTGACAAGTACTGATCCAACAGTCATGTTGGCTGTCAATTGCTGGGATTTCCTGACTTGCTGCTGGTCAATCGATGTTGATCCTTGTTGGGACCTCCCTTTGCTCGAAGCCCCTGCAGGCTGCAGTGGGCTAAATCTCAGCCACAAGTACTGAAATGCTAGGTACGTAGTCGGTAGTTTAAAATGCTAAGCTTTCCAGCRCGAACGGTTGARGCCGTTGGTYCCATCCCCCAATCTCCGGAASTCAGAACAACAGTCGTCATAATTGCATAATTGCATCTCCCCGCATGGCGTGATTCGATTCTACAGCTTCATGGCAAGCAGCAGTACGTATATYCAGAGAMGTCTATTGCAATCTCGCCAGATCACTTCCAGGCGACTTTCCTTATTCGTCACTCACGTTACTCCCAGAAAGCCCCTTTACTCCACCATGGCTCCGATACCCAAAACGATGMAGGGCATCCTTGTCGAGAAGACGGGCGGAACAGAAGTCCTTCAATACAAGACCGACCTCCAAGTCYCTACTCCAAAAGAAGGCGAGGTACTTGTCAAAAACTCAACCATCGGCATCAATTACATCGACACCTACTTCCGGAGCGGCCTATACCAGGCCCCCAAGCCCGARATATTGGGAAAAGAGGGCGCCGGCAAGATCATTGCCGTTGGCCCCGGGGTCAGCGGCTTCGCGGAGAATGATCGCGTCGTCTGGATGGGCTCGTCGGGATAYGCGGAATATACCGYCGCGCCTGCTTCRCGRACAGTCAAGATCCCCGAGGCCATCACGGAAAGTGACGCGTGCGCCGCGATATTGCAGGCGCTGACCGCCCTGACGTTGACAGAGGAATCATACGCGGTGCAAAAGGGGGATTGGGTCCTGGTCCTGGCGGCATCAGGCGGGGTGGGCACCTGGTTGTGCCAGATCCTGCGCGCCAAGGGGGCACGCACAATTGCTACGGTCGGTAGCCGGGCTAAAGCACAGATGGCCCRGGAGTTGGGAGCAGAMGTTGTGCTAGTAGAAGACGAGGAAGGGGACGATGGGGTGAAGAAAGCGATTCTGGAGAAGACTGGAGGCCTGGGCGTGCAATGCGTCTTTGATGGGGTGGGCAAGGCTACCTTTGACCGCAGTCTAGACGTTCTAGCAAGGAAGGGGACGCTGGCAAGCTTTGGCAATGCTTCGGGCGCGGTACCGCCGTTTGCCATCTCGTAAGCATTTCAAGCGTCTGGCTAGTGGAGAGCAAGCCATGTCAGGTACTAATTGTCACCGCAGGAGGCTGTCTGCTAAAAACGCCAAAGTGTGCAGGCCAACCCTGTTCAATTATGTGTCGACGCGGGAAGAGTTCATGACTTATACGGAACGACTTTTCACAATGATGACGGAAGAGAAATTCGATGTCAAGATTCACAAGACCTATCCTTTGAAAGATGTTGCTCAAGCGCACAGTGTAGGTCCAAGCTTGTCTAGATACACCCGAGGTCTTTGTTAATTCTCAGAATAGGATCTCGAAGGCCGGAAGACGATGGGTAAGCTATTATTGGCTCCATGAACGAATCATGTATTAGAGTCCTGAAAGGCTACGATAAAAGCTCGTCTCTTCTGCAAATGCTGCCAACAAGCATGGAACGGTCTTCTGTGTGCAGTGGCTTCAGAGTCCTTCGTGGCCCTCCTCTGGCTGCTTGTCGCCATCAGGAAGCGGCTCTGTCTCTCCGTTTGGCTGCCTGTCGCTGTTGACGAGCACTTCGATTCGTTCTTCATGTTGCGTGTCCCCCTGCGTTTCGCCTTGCGTGTCCCCTTGTGTGTCGCATTGCGTACCGCCATCCTGTGTTGGTCGAGGGGCCAGCCATTCATCTTCTACCTCTTTCCATCCGCTCATCAGCTCATTTGGAAGCACCAGAAAGAATGAGCATCGAAGTGCATGAATCTGGTCGAAGAACTGCTGACCAAAGCTCAATGTCTTGACTGTTGTCCGAAATTTCAGACCCACAAACAGCTGTTCCAGAAGCACATCTTCAATCCAGAACTCATAAGTCTTGACGGGSGGTGGATTCTGGGCCAGCTCMGTCTCCTCTTCCTCGGTAAGATCCTCATCCAGTGCCACGGGATCTAGCCACGTTCTTGCGCGCAACTTGCCAAGAATGGGGATGTCCTTTGCTTGCTCAAACGAGTACAGTGCCTGAGTTTCAGGGGACGATGCGCCAAATGTCACGCTCACAACCTCTAGACTAACCTCCTCACTCTCCATGATTCCGAAACGTTGGCTAGCCCCGTCAGACTTGTACTTGGCCACCTGCTCTTCCGTTGCATGGGCGGCAAATCCGATTCTAAAGACCTGACGGGCTCGGTCCGGTTCGATACCCAAGCAGAGCTGCCTCCTCTCTTCCTCGTCTAGCCAGCTTTCGGACTCGCTGTTCCGAAGCTCGTAGAATACGCCGCCAAAGATCTCGGAACAAGCCATGTTGAAAGTGCCCGGAAGCATGACACGTGCACGCATGATTTGCAGTAATTCCTCTTSGGCTTGGTCACAGATTTTCCGGGCTGCTTCAACCTGATCACGATACTCGGGGCAAACATCGTGATGTAGTAGGTAGTTAAGAAAGTTGCGGATGACCCCAATGTATCTCTTGATCTTGTCCTCGTTGTGCAAGTCAAAGTTGCCAAGCATATATGAAGACCTACGTGATGTTAGCTGCTTTCCATGTTCACTTAAGCTCAATGACTGACAAAAACCCCTTGAGACATCCCTCAAAATCGACGGAATATATTTCGTGTCTTGGATCAGACTCATCAAAAGGGACAGAGTGCTGAGCTGTAATATCCAAGATTTCCGAGGCATCATGCTTCTCGAGCATATCGGCATCCAGGCCTCCGGTAAACATCTTAGGTCCTCCTTCGATGCCCCCAAAGACGAGGTACTTGTCGAACAGATTCTTGCGATCCGGGTCTAGGTTACGCTTGGCAAAGTATCTCCGGATTGCTATCTCGATTCGACTGGAGGGTCATTAGTCTCAGATGACATATGGGATATAGATGAACGATACTTTGCAAAGGGTCGTGATCTGCAAAGTCATTAGCAATTGGTCTTGCACTGGCCAGATGATCGTACGTATGATAGAGACTTTGCTCCTCCTCGTGCTCCTCGGGGGTCAGAGGAGGGTCAACATAATATTCTTCAAACCCAGTGGCAGCTTTCTATCAGATCAACATGTCAGTACCTACAGATGATCTCTTGGAGATGAAGGCGATAGCTCAAGGTGACCTACCAGACCGCGTTTACTTTTGGGCTTCCTTTTCTTCCTCTTCTTGGTATGCAAAGCTGACTGATCGTTGCCCTCACCATCGTCACCCTCACCATCGTCACCCTCATCATCTCCTGTATGGGTAGATGCCTCTTTACCTCCTAGGTCTGTAGGAGCTTCGATGCCTCGAGCGAGCACGTTCGCGTCCGAGTGGGGATCCCCGTTCACCAACGCTGTCCCCGCATTTTGGCCTCCGTCTTGGGCCATTCTGCAAATCGAATGTGAGCACTCAACAGAAACTTGCCTCAACGATTCTTGGCAAGCGTTTTCGAGAAATGTTCGAAGGYGGAATGGGAAATGGCAGAATGCTGATAATCAATCCTTTTGCGTGGTGTCATTGTTCGTTTTGTGGCATTCAATGAAAAGTGAATGAGATGAGGACTTTGGACGCTTGGCTTAGGCAACATCAAACAGTGTTGCGGTGTACAATTACAGCAGAAACAGGCGATAGGATACAAACATTACGTGGGGCACGAATCAAAATAGCACTCTCGACAAACGTGTTATATTGGGCTCTCGATGCTATGGCTGAAAGATGAAAATACGTACATAGTCAGTCTCTGCGATTGGCAGTCGCTAGCTTCATACCTTGGTCAACTATGCAGGGCGACCTGTAAATTAGCCTTGTCCTACATAGGCACTTGCTCGAGATGCTTGATGTCTTTGATTATTTAGTCAGCAGAAGATGTACTCGGAAATTAAATCCTGAACGGAGATGTGACTGGTCGTCATGAATGATTGATTYCCATCAGAGCTGACGGAAGAAGCATTCAGTCACCGTTGGTTTCAGCTAAATTTCCTACTTCTTTCGAAAGCCTGAACGCCTCGCTAAGTATAATYCTATCTAGACGCTCACAGCAACTATCACTGCAGACTATCAACTTACTACGGTCCACCAKGATCGATGAGCTCCCTCTATGTCTTCAGCTTAGGCATCTCTACCCGATTCTAGTCGACCGTCGATTGAGTCCAAAAGAAATCAAGTAAACGCTTTGGTTGGCTTCAACCCGCTCTSGGTGTCTGATATTGTTCAAGAAGCCGTCTTCTGGTATGCTCAAGTCTTCGTTCCCTCCTGCGACCCGCTTCCTCTTGACGTGTTGCGAGGTTTTCTGCCCACGGCAGGCCGTCCTGGCGATGCTGAAGGAAGTTGTCCGCATTGGGCAAAGTATGGGGTAGGAAATTGCCGGGGTCATACGGCTGTCCTTGTTGCTGTCGAATTTGGTGTYGGGGAGGATCATAACCTCCATATTGCAATGGAGCCATCTCYGGTAACGCACCAAGGCCGAACGGGAACAATGGACCTTCGGGCCTCCCTTCACGCTGTCTTCCTCGCAGAAGCTCCATGTCTTGCTGGAGACGTTGTCTTTCGTGCCTCGCATCAGCTTGACTCCTTTGTAGATGCTCCAATCGATGCCGGAAATCACGCTGTGTTTGATTCCCCGGGTCGTTCTGTCTTTCTCGCATCTGCTCTACCTGTTGTTGTATATCACGTTGCACCTGGTCCCTTGTCTCATTGGTTCTTTGACGCAGTAATTCAACCTGTTGTTGCAGGTCATGTTGCGCTTCACGCACCTGCCTCTCCTGTTGAAGCCGAATCTGTTCCTGTAGAGCGTCGAGTCCCTGGTCTCGGCGAGGATACTGCATTGGTTCATCTAACTCGGGCACGGCTTGTGCTGGAACCGGCCAGATTGGTCCAGGCACGAAGCCATGAGGATACCGAGGCAGGTGAGGATGAGGGTGAGGATGATAAGGATCTTGTGGGCGGCCTCTATTTTGCATCTCAACTTCCTTGGAAAATTTGATCTTCAGATCATCCTCTGACAGGCCAGGATTCTCCTTGCGGACCTTTTCCATGGCGTCTTTCCCGGCTGCTTCGATCTGGTCATGCTTTCGAGTAGTATTTTGGTCATAAAGAGGGCATTTACCCGGCCCTGGCTCTGTTCCTGGAACGCCAGTTCCCTGACCATCAAAGTGACTGTATCTACTTGCAATTTAGAGATGCTCCAAGGGTTGGGGCTGCAGGTAGCTCACTTGATCTTTGAAATGTCCGTTCCGCAATAGTCGCATATCACTAGACAGGTATCATCAGCAAAGATGCCTTTACGTGTGGGGATCAACCTTACCAGTGTAGCAAGTTGTGCAGACGACCTTATTACATCCATCTTCCTTTAATATACGGATTTTGCATTTGGGACAGGTGCGAATAAGAGCCTCTGTACGAGCCTCCTCGATGACACGGCGCTCGCTGATGCCATTCTCCTTTTTGTACTCTTCACAGGATAACGGGACGTGTGACCTTTCTTTGCATAGGCGACAAGATATCTGGATCACATTAGAATCACTCGTCAAGAATGGGGGGCACATACTTCTCCACAGTCAGACAATCTGCATCTGAATTCTTTGTCGATCGCCAAAGGAGGGCAGATATGGCCATAGTGGCAGAAAGGGCACGAAACAAAATCTTCGAACCCGACCTCTGCTAAGCGTAGCACAGCTTCCTGCTCTATGCTCTCAAGCTTCAGCATAGTCCTGTCGTCCAAGAATTTGGCCCGCTCTGTTTTGCAGAAGGTCGCCTCACAAATACTGGCGTCCATGCACTGCAATTGATACTTGTTGGCACCAATGTCGTTGTCGGCGTTTCTTCGAGCGCAGTCATAGCAGAAGAAATGCAAGACGTCCCCGTTGCAATGGGTGACTTTAGAAAGCGGTATCTCGTCAAAGCAGCACCCGCACTCAATAACGTCGCCTATCAACCGTTGCGACTGATCCTCAGCCTCCAGTTGCGCAGCTTTTCTGGCGTCTTGGTCTCTCTTGTCTATGTATACTCAGCATCTCTTCCCCACTCGGTCGAGTTTGAGACAAGACAAGCGCGAGAGGGGGTACAGAGTCAAAAAGAAAATTGAGAGAGAGAAAGGGCATGATTCGGCTGGGTGATTCCACAAGCATGTTGTTCAGACTTACCATCCTCTCTCCGCCGTCTCTGATGGGCAGCCTCTATTTCCTGTTCTATTTCCTGCACCCATTCGCCATAGCTATGAGGGTCATTTTTGAATGACCTGATCAACTCTTTGTGGGACACAGCCGGAGGGGCTCTCCTTTTTTTCAATTGACTGTAAGGATRGCGATGGCCAGATACGAAGGCAYGTTCTGCTTCAACGATGGCTATGTAGGCAGCATAGTAGTTACCGTGTTGGACCAGCTTCTCGCCAATGAAATTRCTTGGAATTAGTTGRAATGCTTCGAGTAGGGCTGCCTTGCTGTATGAGAATGCCGTTAGACAGCGTAATGATCAATAGCCCAATTTCTACAGAGCTACCAGGTGACRATTCTCAAGTCGGGACTTACGCGACGGTATGATACTGCAAAGGTCTTTGCTTATCGACATCAGTCTTCCATCTGACAGCCTCATCGTCGTCGCTCCCCAAATCCTCGCGTTTGCGCTTCAGTTCATTGAGGGCTTTCAGTCGATCTCGCTCCTTGGGATACCCACCGTGATCCAGAATATCTTCTATGAGCACCTGCGCAAGGTTATCCTGATACTGATGGATTGTCAACAGACCAAGGTGCTTGTCGCATAGTCTTCGAACATGGTCGTGACAGATATCYGGGAAAACTTCTGTGACCTCGACGCAACATTCTTCAAAGGTTTGAGCTGGTGRATGAGAATCTGGAATGCGAGAGCCTCTGCCGTCTGGATCGGTGAAGGTGAGGTTTGGATGGAAATCGTCCATGATTGACAGGTCATTGTTCATGAGACGTGAAGTAGTCTCGTTGCCCGACCTTTGAGTGTTGAGGTTTGTRTGACCATCTGAAAGACTACTAGAATCGTCGTAGCTGTCAAGATCAATCACCTCGTGTGGTGCAGTCATATTCACTGAAGACAAAGCAAGGCTGACAGACGACCAAGCCTTTCACCGTGAGTTTAATTTTGCTGACATTACTGGCAACTGCAGGCAAAGAGGTGTTTGCCATTGCAGGCKTGTGTCGACATGGCCCAGGAAGGCTGCGTTCAGGTAGAAGAGTGTTRAATTCCAACAGCACAAAATCTACAAGAAAGGGAGTAGCCTTGAAAGAAGGTAGGAGATCAGAGCCTTTTTGGACCASATGCATCAAGCTTACCAACTCCTGAGACATGCCATGTTGCAGATATGATAGAAAGGCAGACGCGACGGGCTGCCAATCGAAATCTGTCACATGCGATTACCTTGAATTTGACGCCTCAGTTTGTCGATGGGATCGTGAATCTTGACCATGYTTCCATCCCCGGCCTCCCGAGCGTTTAGGTTTAATTTAGATAACAACGGTAAGGTGCCTTGCTTTAGTTGCCTACTGAACAGACCGCGCRTGTGCTAGAACGAACCCCCGCTTTCCCGGGCAAGGTGGGGTGGGGGTTGGGGCAGGTCTTGCGTCACCGGTGCGGGAGTCTTACTATCAATGTGCGGAGTGCAGTTGCGCTACATTTGCAAGCAACGACAATGACAGGCTCTTTACACTCATTATTAATGTTAGACGTTAGTCCAAAACTACAGAACTATTCAAGATCTCGAAAATCGTTTGCAAAGCTGGTAGACTCAGAATATTCCCTTTGAGATTCGCCGCACAGATCGTTTCCATGTTGTCTTATTTTTTCCCCAGCCAGGATGAAGGGGAAATTGAGGTGGCATGAGTCTCTAGGGGATGTARCCGGCAGCTCTGTGACCAACGTCTTGGGTGCCTTTGTCATCACTTTCAAACAGTAAATTGATATCTGATCATCAATGGCGGCTTAGGCTCACGGTTATCGCCGGCTATTAACGGTCCTCCTTTCCTTTGTGCAATTTACGGCTCCTAACAGACCACTTCCCAGAGCAAAGGGGATATGCAGTACGGGCAGCAACCGATCGCCGGCATCAAGATTACAAGGCACATAGGACGAACACTTCTTACACCACGATGAAGCTCGTTGAAGCGGATTTACCTTCGTCTGACTCGTCGAATCTGGGCCTCTGCGAGCAAACCTTTGAGGAGAAAATCAGGATCTGGAAACTCAATGGCAAGAGCTGGAGTGGTAGGCTTTCCGTCGAGGAGTACCTGGGCCGCGAAGAGCATTTGGGCAATCAGGACCTTACGCGGGATGGGTCTATCGCCTACTGGCTCCTGACCGACTTGAGCAAAAACCCAAACGAGCGGCCCATCTTGTCCAGCTGCGAGTCTTTGAAGAAGAGGGCTCTAGTCAAGCAGCACGATCAGGATGTGGAAGAGGTTGTAAGCTTTGGCATCATGAGCGTCTTCTGCGACCCTGCTCTTCGCGGTCGGGGCTACGCGGCCAGGATGATGAAAGAGCTTGGGGAGAAGCTGGATTACAGAGGCCAGAAACATGAGCGGAAGACGCAGTTCACCGTTCTATATTCCGACATTGGGAAGACCTTTTATGCCAAAAATGGGTGGGCGCCTTGTATGTCAAGTCACGTCTCTCTCCCACCACTTAAACAGCCAAATGATATGAAATCTTTGGAATGCCGACCACTATACGCCAGTGATCTAGCTGCTCTCTGTGCGACAGATGAGAGTATGCTGAAACGATCCATGCATCATGCACGACCACCGAATGGCGTCGCACAAGTTGCAATCACACCTGACAAGGCGACCATGTCTTGGCATCACGCTCGCGAGGACTATGTTGCTCAAAGAGTTCTAGGAAGGACGCCGGAGGTTAGAGGAGCGTTGGTTCGATGCCTGGATGGTGGCCGGATATGGTGCTTCTGGTCTCGCTTCTTCGGAAACGAGTCAACAGAGGGAAACATCTTGAATATTCTGCGACTGGTCATGGAGGTTGATACAACGGAGCAGAGTCTGGCGAGTGCGCAGGTTTTCGGTAGCACCAGCCCGTCAGTCGATAGTCAGAAACGTGTAGAAGCCATGCAAGCCATTTTGCAGGCTGCGCAGCTTGAGGCAGCCCAATGGAACATGGGTGCTGTGCGAATGTGGAACCCAAGTCCATTGATACTCGAGGCAGCAAAGAGATTGGACCCGTCCAGTCAGCTTACGCACCGGCAGGAGGACAGCATTGCCAGCCTGAGATGGCACGACGACGCTACTCATCCAACTGACTGGGTTGAATGGCTGGCCAACGAGAAATATGCATGGTGTTAGGTGACATTCTTCATCTTCTCTCAGCTTTGAACCTCTCGTGCCACTTTCGCGAACTTCTCCCTCCTGCAATGCTTGATGCTCCGGATTTGGGTTCTTCGGTCGAAAAAGCCTCACTGAAGATGATGCTCGTTTCCGAAACTTGACGATATTTGTCCTGGAATGAGTCAGAATGGAGCTAAGGTTTCCCAAATGACCTACATCCAACGTCTCCAACTTAGCCAGCCCCGTCCAGGACTCAGGCAATAGTTCACGCCACTCGGCGATGAACTTGGCTGCATTGACGCCAGTCCTCGATTGCGAACAGCATTCTAGGAAGACCCCGCCGATCCAAGTAACACATARGACTTGGTCCAGTACAAAGTCTGCAGCTGATATTAGGGCAGTCSGACGACAAGCCTGCAGGGACTTACAGCCTTCCTCGAGGTTCACATTTTGGGAAGCAAGTCTAGCTAGGACGGCGTCTAACAAGCCGGTTGGGATACCATCTTCCTTGGTCATCTGCATCAGAAACGCCTTGGCAGCCGGTTTGGTAATTTCTATGCCATTCAGTGTCGCTGCAGACGTGATTGAGCGCCATAGGCCCAACAGCATTGACGCATCTGGTCGCCACATTATGTCCTGATATTCAAACGCGCATTCCTTCCTGCACGCCTCCTGAACTTCGCACCCTGAGAAAGGAGCATCGTCCATGAATCCCGATCCACTTGCGCCTTCAMAAATCCCRTGCTTTGTAGCGTAAATTGGCAGAGTGCGCCTCACATAAGCCTCAACAGAGCCTGAACATGGGGCAAGCTCTAGCATAGCAGTACACTGCGCTATGGCACTCATCGACAAAGCAGGAATAACGTCATTCTCATCGACTTGTTGCGCTTGCGAGGGTTTGATCACAAAACAAGCATTCGAAGAATGTACCTGCCGAACCTGATACGTTTGATGATCAGTGCAAAAAACGATGTTCGGGTCCGCCTGGCCAGTCTTGTTGTCTACGGCCGTTGACTTGAGTTGCAACCTCTCGCTTGCGTCAGCAGATTCTGACAGCACYGACGCTGAGCCATGCTAACTTTGGCTTCTGATGAATGAGTGTCTCCAGTAGGTYTGGAGGTAGCTCCARAAGTCTCAAGCTTTGCTGACCCCTTGAAATYYCAAAATCGATCCCTGGATCTTCCCGTGACGACATCGAGGACAGTGAGAATGCCAGACAAGTGCTTGTGACATTATTAGCAACGTGAAGGGGTCGAGTCGGTGCTTGTTTGGTGCTCCGATAGAGTTTCGGATGGCTGACACRCCCAGCCGGCGCTAGTTGAGACGCGGCAACGCGATTCAAAAAGGCGCGAATAAACACATCGTGCTGAAATGGAAAAGCTGTAATGGATTGGCAATGTGCGAACATGACATTCGGCGCCTGTCTTCCGCCGATGTCAGATAAGAAGCGCCGGAATATTTTCTGCTTCAATTCTTGCTAGGCAAGTGTGAGCATTGAATCCTGCGCACCCATCTCACTTTGATTGGAAGATTTCATGCTGGTCAACACTCGCTATGAGGCGATTGGATTGGAACGTCAACCTGAGCATCATATACTCAATTGAGGACGGTAACAGACAGAGCTTGGCGCCCAGCTCATACGAACCTCGATTGAAAAGTCACATCACCTAAGAAATGCTGCCAAGCGCCATGGCCGTGGCATTTCAATCAGCCGATCTTTAGCTGGCTTCCGCTCATTTCCACGAGTGACAATYGCGCCCACTTCCGCGCTTTACACTGCGGTCACTCACCTGCCAACAGAACTGCAGGGAGATGAAGTCTATCGCGGCCTCGCCATTGGTCTTCTCAGTTACTTTAGGTCTATTCCGACTGCCAAGGCATCAGCTTTGAAGGATCTGGTAGCCTGCAACCATGGGAGACATGCATCAGCAGACATYTTCAATGAGATCCATGCCGCGCAACTCGCAGCTCAGATGGCTGAATCAGGTCTTGCGAGCGAGATCGCCGAGACTCTAAAGATCCCGTCCCTGCCTCAAACATCTTCTTGGGTCGATGTGGATGTAATCGTTCCAGCTGGAATCATCCAAAAAATAATGAGAAGAGACAGGGAGGTGGCGAGTGACTCGATCGATGAAAGCCCGGACGTGGATCCCCTTCTGTTCCGTTCATACAGGTCAATGATTGAGACGTTTGGCGAGCCAGCACTTTTGTCTGGGGGTAAGTTGAAGCGAGGATCCTCGAGATCTCAGGAAGCTGCCAAATCCAAGTCATTTACGAAAGAGCAGAAGATATCCCTGCGTCGGGAGATGTGTGAGTTTGTGGACACCGAGGCCCACTACGTGGAACGAATGAGTGATCTCGTAGAGTCAATGGCGCCTAGCTTCGCCAAAGAAATTGCCCCCAAAGACTGGCGTCTTCTTTTCCCGGGTTGCACTCAAAGCATGTTAGAACTTCACAGGAGGTTTCACAAAGAGATCCAACTGGTCTTAGACAGCACTGAAGGTGATGCAATCAAGGACATYGAGGGCATTGATGTAGAAGCTTTACCCCTAGTCAACATCACCCAAGGACGTAAAAGAGACTTCACAGGGGCCACACTCTTCGCCAAAGCCCTTATGAGATGCTTTCCCGATTTCAAATCTCCCTATCAGGATTATCTTCGTGCAAGTTCACGGTTCTCACCCCTGATAGCACAACTTTCGAACGACATTTCCACCGGATTTCCGGATCGGCTGCGTGAAGTAGGCGAACAATGCTTGAGATCCGCTCTCATTGAGCCCGTGCAGAGACTTCCTCGATACGGCCTTCTCATAGATAACATGATTGAACGGCTACCGGGCTTGCATCCAGCAGTAACGCCGTTGACAAAGGCCAGAGAAACGATCACAGACATCTGTGCTCTCCATAATATAGAGGACGAGCAGATGATGAACATCGGAAGTGTTATTCGTGGCGAGGTTTCCGGCTGGCCAAGCAGCCTTAACCCTCAGGGTCACTTGATCACTACCGTCGATGTTCTTGAGCTAGAACCTCCTTTCTCGTCCACGTCGCAGAAAGTTCCAGGAATGCTCTTAGTATTTCCAGGCCGCATTGTCCTTTTGCGTAAACAAGGTGGGCAGGCCATCTCGGCTCGCAGTTTGACCGCAAGATACAATCACTCAAACTCCGCAAGGAATCCTTTGGGCGACCTTGTCGCCACGGCTTCTGGAGAATCAGATCTTCGTTTTGAGACCGCGCTGGATCTTGCGAATATAACGCTAACACATTCACCTGATGGGGAATTTTTCCATCTGTGCGAGCTTCCGCTCCCAGAAGCAGCGCCGCACGAGCTTCTCCGCAGGTGGACAAGGCATTACTTCATGGAAAATTCGCATCCTAGGAGAGCCGCCCAGCTGGCCGAGGAGGTAGCAAAAGCTCGGATCCAGGCCAGGTATTCTTCTGAAGCGGTGGAGAACGATCGTGTACTTTTCCGTGAAGTGGATGCTACCGGAAATCACTTTGGCTTGATTGCAGCATTTTCAGAAAAGCAGAGCCGTGAAGAAACTAATCTAGGTAAATATCAGCTGTGGGTAGACCATGACGGGATATCGAGAGCTGCAGCACTCGCAGACACCGATGCAGTGGTACTTGAGGGTACTTTGACCACAGATGGAAACTGCATATTGATTAGTACGGCTGGGGATGGTTCAAGAGATTCCGAGAAGTGTGCAGTCAATGACTTGTCCGATAGGCTTCTCAAAAAGATCAGAAGTACCACGAACGAGCAGCACTTTCAGACACAGGAAAGCACAGCAAAGAGGCAGATCGCATTCGATGCGAGTATCCTACGTTCGCTGCCGCTTCAAGTTCGTAGGCAGGATTCTAAGCACAAGAGCTTCCGCCCAAAATCCCCAGTCAAATTACTATCCAATCTGCTTAGCAGCTCAACAAGTCAAGGTACGGAGCTAAAGGTCAACCGATCGTTAGCGAGCCTTGATACCGGGGCCCCAGCTCTCTTGATACCGACCTTTGGTCAGGGCACCATGTCTGAGTCGAAAGCATCTAATCCCAACCAGCCTCCGGAACAGACACGTATTGCGATGGTGGATAACAATACCGCAAACTACAAAAGCCCCCTTGAATTACTCGAAAGTACCCTCTTTACTTATGTGATGTCTCTGCGCTCAAGAAGTGGTAATGTGGTGGGCAAACTTCTCCAGTCTCGTGCATCCGCGGACGAATTGACGGTGAACGACTTGTACAATGTCCTCTTAGAGGATCCGGAGAGGCACGAAGCCGCGGCAGTTGTCTCTGTTGATGTCMTGTTTGCTGCATTCGAGAAATTTCTCAAGCGAGCATGGCGGGAGAGTATGGGTCCAATCCTCTCTCCCAGTGGTGTGAAGGAAATGCAATCAAACCTTGATGCTGGAAAGCCGGCACTATTTGCTCAACAATTCAAAGTGCGTCTCGAGGAAATGTCACCTCAGAACAAGAGAGCATTTGCTGCTATCCTCAAGCTCCTGGCAGACTTGCTCGATGCTTCTGGCAACGATGGCGATCGCGGCGTCCTCACTGCGAGCTTCGCAGAAGCCTTGATCTTGGTTGRCAATCCGCACGATTATGTCATGCTCCTAGATCGCTTGGTGGACGACTATGACAGTCTCTTTGAGGACGTTGTTGAGCCTGGAGGCAGCTCAACGTCTGCCGCAAGCTCTCTAAGCAGAACACGGTCTTTTAACACGAGCTCCTTGAGCTCGAATGCTTCCTCACTACGTAGGAGACTGGGTCTTGGTGGTACATTGAGCCGAGAGAACAGCAAACACGAACCCGAGTCCAAAGTGGCTTCCATCTGGCGAACGTTGAGCAAGAATACGAGGACCCAAATTGACTATGCTCCACAACCAAGCCTATCTACACCTTCGCTTATCAGATCGCGATCGACAGATACAGATGTTCGAATGCTGCCTACCTTGCGTCCCATCTCTCGGGACAGACCTCCAACTGCTGGCTCGGCCAACTCTGACGGCTCGCATTCACGCCCCGGGAGCTCACATCTGAAGACGGGCGGCCTTAGTAGTATTGGAGAGCAAACACCTACTAGATCGCATGTTTTGACCAAGAAGAAAAGACGGAGCTCTCTGTCGGATCTGCAAAGCCTCAAGCATGTTGAATCGCCCCTTCCAACGATGAACTCACCACGCTTCCCAACCCCTCAAGGAGCTTCTCACGCTGGTCAACCCTCACCAACGCCAACAAAGCAACCTGTGAGACCCCAAACATCTCACCAAACACCTCAGAGATCAGGTATACCGCGCTTCAGCTCGCCCGCCTCCAAGGAGAATTCACCTTCCCCTGATCGCTTGCCAGCCACGGTAGCCAAGGCCTCCTCTACCACCCCCGGATCTGTCACGATCATGAGCTATACTCCCCACCGGCGCGAGGGATCAAAGTCACACATCCCCGCTCCAAGGACCGGCCTCAGCGAGCGTGCCTGGCCGCCCAATGCCAAAGCCACGCCACCCCAAACGACTCAGCCACCACCACAAAAATGGCGTGTGCAAAGCCCGCAGAAGCTGCGTCAACGGATGCATGAGGACCAAAAGGCGCAGTCGGAGGCCCAGGCCAGCCTGCAGGCCGAGATGCGACAGATTGGTGAGGAGTTGTCCACCATGAAACGCCCCGGGTCCTCCTCACAAAGCGCCGGCGGGGCCAGCGCGAAGACGACCCCGGAACTCCAGGTGCTCAGCTCGCGGCTCGAAGCACTGACGTTGAAGCTCCAGACCTTCATGACCGACCAAACCGCTCAGGGCACCGCATTCCGCTCGGAGTTGGACACCTCGGTGGCGGTGTCGGACCGGAAGGCGCGCAAGCTGGATCAGCTGTACAAAGAGGCGAATGCCGAGAACGAAGCCCTCTACGATCGCTTCAACGATGAGCTCGGCAAGGTGCTCGCAAGGATACGGAAAGGGGATGGGGTGGAGGAGCTGCGATCGAAGTTGGGGGAGGCACAGGGGGATGTCGGCAGGCTGAAGTCGGAGAACGCGAAGCTTAAGAGGGAGGTGGTGGGATTGAAAAGTCTTTCGGGCGTTGATTGAGGTCGGCGTTGGATGTACAAATACGACCTCGATGAGCTACCTGAATGAGGTACTGCCTGCCTGTAGGTACGGCTCCGTGGCCGGGCGTTAAGGGATTCCAAGTCTATGACAGGGTCGCAACATTGGCCAACATGATTGACGGTGTGAACCCATTCTGGGGTGGAAAAGCAATGATAAAACACGATGTAGATTAAGATTACATAGACTGAAGCTCAATGCCTCATTTCCTGTCCCTTGGGAATAGAAGCCAGCGGCCATATGAGATGCTCCCAAGTTTCCTAGTAATACATAAAGCTCTGACGCTGAATATGGAAGATGATATGCCCCCTRAGCGCCTTGCAAAAGCCAAATCTGCAGCACGAGAGATACTAGACGGAGCTTCCCTTGTGCACGGATGCATCAGTGGCAAAAGGCGGACCGTCAGCTGGTGTGGTGGAGGCTTTGGATTCCTCGCTTTCTTTCTGGCCTCCCCGACCTTCCTTCTTGCTGTTCACTCTCCCAAGGCCTCCAGCATTTCTCCCTCCCACATTCTTCACCGCCTGCACGACATCTTCGCGGCCCTTGTTGAGATCCTTGACCTCCTTGATGACATCCCTGAAGCCCTCCTCTAGCGCATTCATCCTCGCCAACACGAGCTTGCTCATCCGACTTTGATCATCCTCCTCCCTCTGCGCTACTCTCCGCGTCTTCATACCAACATTGGCAAAAGCCATCTGGCTTGCAAAGCTAGCAGGGACGGCGCCGATGAAGCCTCCGCCTACAGCCTTGTTATCACCTAGATCGGAGCCGATGTCCAGGGAGAAGGGACCCCGACGGCCGCGGCGGGTGTTGAGAGCCATCATGCCCGCGAGATCGGGTGCGGACTGAAAGGCCGATCGCGGGGGCATGATGGGCCTCGGAACGGCTTTTGGGCCGCTCAAAGCGATCGAAAGCCGTTTGGGCGACCTTCTGCCTGCAGAGGTGGACAGATTGTTCGGAGTGGTGGTSCCGGCATTCTGGGCGGAATTGCGAGCGGTGACTGCTTTGCGGCTTCCGGTAGAGGATGACGTTGAGGAGCTGTGGTGGGTTGGTGGATCATAGACGACAGTGTTGGTAGAAGGCATTCGATTATGATGTCGGACGCGTTTTGGAGGAGTGCCGGTGATGGTACGAACACTGCCGAGCTGTTTGGGCGTTGAGGGTCTGATGGGAATGCTGCTATTGTACATCGGATTGAAGTGGGGAATTTGAGGCTTTGCATGGGACGGGGCCGTAAAGTAGTCACCAGAGCTCTTTGGTGGACCCGTGGGTTGTGAGTTTTTCGGAGGGATCATGGTGGGACGATCGAGGGTGATGAGGTCCTCGTCGTCGTTGGTGATCATTTCGTCATCGCCGTCCGCATCTGTCTGCGCAAATCCTTCATTGGTCGTTGTAGGAATATCACTGTTATCTCGGCCTAGCCTTGGTGGCAGTCGGATGGAGTCATTACCCGCAAATGTCTGAGGGTCTGATACAACAGACATCGTAGCTTCTGTGACGTCCCTTCCTCGACCGGGCTGTTTCCGGCGTAGAGCAAGCTGCGAAGATCGATGACCGAAGCGACGTGTCTCCAGTCTATCGACGATAGAGTGATCTTGTTCCATCGGGGGACTCGCTGTGCCGTTGGGGCCCATCTCGGACATCCAATGATTAACAACATTACTGGTATCGCGTCTGACTTGGCTCTTTTGAGTACCGCGGATGGTGTTGTCACGAAAAGGTCTTCGAAAGACTTCCTCTAGAGCTTTGTCCTTGTGGTATGTCGCCACCGACGGCTCACGAAGCCGACTTTGCTTCGGGCTGAAGATACTTAGACCGCCAGTCAGAGCATCTGTCCCCTTGGCTCCGGGACGGCCACGGTGTTCAACAAGATCTATAGGTTCGAAGAGGGATCCTCGTAAGATGAGACGCTCGTAGGCGTAGATGATGAAAAGAATCGGGAAGTGAGTCACCTTGATGACGGTCCTGTTGATGCGTACAAACTGTCGGAACGGGATGACAAACCGTAAGGGAGCCAACAGCCACGCAATCACGTTGGTGGGAGCAATGTACGAGAACAAGGCGTCCGATTTGACCAAGGAAATAGCGTTGACTGCAAAGACGAATTGATGCTCCTCGTTTGCATTCTGAACGATCGCCATGAAGGAGTTTGTGAGGACGGTGATCAAGATGGTGACGATGAGAAAGTGGCAGATGAAAAGGAAGAGGGTGAGGATGCCTTTGCCCAGCAGGTTGTAATTTCCCCAGCTCTCCCACGCAGCAGGCGTGAATCCCATGAGGATCTGGAACAGAGCATACGCCACAGACGACGCATCGTAATTCTCATCTTTGGTAAATGACATGGTAAAGGCGACGAAAAAGCCACTGCAGCTGATGATGATCAGAACAAAGACTGCGGCAAGATCCAATGCCATCATRCGAAAAGCGATCAGCAGCTGCGAGAAGTATCGGTAGTGGTCCAGGACCGAGAAGAGGCGAGGAAAGAGTAGGACAGCGTTGGCAGCCAGAATGTCGTAAGCCATGCCGGCGACATGATGCTTTCGGGCGTCAGGCATGATGATGCCATAGAGGCGCAAGCAGTAGTAGCAAAAAAGTAGCAGCAGGATACCGAGATCGAAGGTGTTCCAGAAGCTCATGATGTACAGACTGAAGCCTTGCTCATTGAAGCCCACGATTTCATCAAGCATGAATCCTGCACTCCAGAACCAGAAGACAACTTCCAAGGCCGATATGGTGAGAGAGCGTTCGAAGAGCACGGCAAGATAGAGTCCGAGCAGGACTGCAAAGGAGGCGGTAGATAGGAATTGTCGGTATCTGGGGACACGTAGCCGCGACAGCTTGAACAGTGATGCGTGCTGTGGATCGTATAATGTGACAGATCTTCGCACTGTGAATGCTGTCGGCTCAAGATGATCTCTTTGCTTGGCAGGCTGCAGACGATCGGGCGAGGCTTGCAACGTTGGACCTCTGGAACCTACAGCCCCGTAGCCTCTGTTCTGATTAGGCGTGACTTTCACTGGGCCGCGATGCAGGCTGTCAGCGGCCGAGTGGAAGACAATTGTGCCAGCCCAGATCGCCTCGAGCTGTTGCACCACGAGCGGATGGGCTAGCAAGCGCTTCGATTGCGCCCGAATGGCGATCTCTAGGGCAGAGATGCGAGCTGCTCGTGGTTGAGCCTTGCTCCTCTGAGCGGCATCCCAATTTGGTCCTGGGGTGGCATTTCCACTGCTGGTGGGAAGGCCCTGCAAGGGGTAGAAATCATACGAGAGGGCATCTACAACCAAATAAGCTCGGGACAAGACCCTGGAATCCAATAGAACGAACCGATCTGAAGGTCGTTAGCTCTTCCAATGAACCAGGTGACATGTTGGACTGAACTCACAAGTTCTCGGGTTGAAAACTCTTTGAGGAGTTTGATTGCCAGTAGTTCACAGACCATGGACCTGGTCTTGCTGACACCACTATTGCCGGGGTTGGTTTGGACCTCCTTGTTGAATTGCAAGCAATTGGCCATGAGGGCGTACAGCGTGGCTTTTGAAAAATGAGAGGTATGGATCTGCTGTTGGATGGGCTTGACGAGGAACTGGGAGACTTGAGGAGATCTGAGCTGGTCCCATGACAGCGTGGTTTCACAGCGGGGAACAATCAGGAGGCGGATGGTGTGGGTAATGTTGTAGACAGGCAGTGAGTCTGAACTCGGCAGTCAGATGGATGGCTGGCTTGTTCGGTTAGTGATGTTGTGACGAACCAAGATGCTCGGCAGAGAAGATGGGCAGCAGTGGTGAAAGCTCTCCAGCATCATCCTCAACCTCGTCGTTCTGCTCTTCTTCTCCTTCCTCCTCATGCTCCTCATGCTCCTCCTCCTCCTCCTCCTCCTCCTCCTCATCGCTGGCCATCTCAGTTTGTCTGTGCGAGCCTGGAGATATCTTAAGACTAAACTTGGCTGCAGGACGTCGGCGTTCCTYGGCAAAGCTTCGCCGGGCGTTGACTGGGGAGGAGAGAAGATTGGAGTAGGGTGAGGAGAAGGGAGACTGGTCACGACGATTTCGAGCTTTGGCAGGAGAGAGCATGTTTTTCATGGTTAGGTGGAGGAAGCGACAGTTGGTTTGACAAGGGTGGGAGCAACTCTCTGGGTCAAGTGACGAGTGTCCAGCATAACTTGGGAAGGTACTACCGCTTCTACCGCGTGCGCGCCTCCCTCGTCATCCATTGGACAATAAGACGAACTTCAGGAGACATGTCACCTGAGAGATCTGAACTCTGCAGGCAAATCGACACGTCCTGCATCATCTCCGCAAAGAGTCTGGTGGGTGGTGGGGATGCGGTGGTAGTGGTGGTAGCGAAATGTTTACGCATCATTGATAGATAGCAAATTACGCTATCTCGCATTAGCGCGCTCAACTTTATACTTTACAGATGCTATCTGCTATCTATGCGCGCCACTTTTTAACAATGTGCATTTGACGTTTCTAACGCTCATGAAGTAAGTTTGATCGTGCTGTTTCTGCTTCCGATTGAGGGGCAAGGATGCATGGGATATTGGGGTCATGCAGTAGAGCGAAGTCCACTGTTTCGAAAGGGGCTTCCTTTCTTTGGGTACTTGTATTAGTGACAGTCACCTCATGTAATCCCGCTAGCTAGAATCATAGCTCAATTCCAAACAAAAAAAGAAAGCAGGCGAGGCTGCCAAGGCTGCGGAACGTGGGGAATCAATGCCTCGGCTCTCACCTCCTTCGACATCGTCATCTCCATATCGTTCAACTATATTTTAGAAAATGTAGCCTGCTTCTTCTTCGAACATTTGCCATCGAATTCATTACGCTGTTCTCGCACGATACCCGAGTTGAGACATGATGAGTCTCAAACCGATCACCCTCCCAATAATCCCTCTCCCACAAGGCCTTGTCCTCTTGCCTGGTATCACTATACGCGTTCCATTGTTGGGCCGGTCAGACATTTCAGCACTCCTCGCTGCCCTCTTTGCGAACTCCAAGCGGCCCAGGCCCGACACATCCAGCATCTCGATAGGATGTGTTCCGATAAATTCGCCTCTCCTTAGATCTGATGGTCGACAGCTGGTCGCCGAAGGGGAAGACGAAGAGGAGAGAAGGGAGAGGAGAAGCGAGAGCGAATCAGTTACGCCGAACAAGGTCGATCACCGACAATTGTATATGTATGGCGCAGTGGCCAAGATCTCGGGCGTACAAGGCCGAAAGCAGGATGAACTGGCTTTGATCGTCGAGGGAGTTAGGCGCTTGAGGATCGACAGATTCGTGCAGATGAGACCCTACTTCGTTGCCGAGTGTGCCCCTTTGGATGACGGCGGAGGTGAGTAGCTCTCTCCACTCGCTGGAGGCCAAGGCTAAGACAAGTGACTGGTAGATGTTGAGCCTTCTTCATTAACAGATTTATACCAAGGGCTGCTTCCGTCGAGCTTCGACCGGCTCAAGGAGCTATCTCTTGAGCTCTTAGGCGTCATCAGGATGATGGCCTTTGTCCCGCGGTCCGCGACCTCCCTGTCCCCGCTTCTTACTCGCCGTCTCGAACTATATGTTTCAAAGAAAGAGTCGAAGGATGCTGGGGTGTTGGCAGACTTTATGACCAATATCATCGATACAACTCTAGAAGATAAGCTACGGGTCCTGGCTTTACTCGACGTGCCCGAAAGGGTGGACTATGTTATACAGCTTCTCGTCCGCCAGATTGACGGCTTGAAGAACAACAACAAGATAACCATAATGACAACTCGAGTATTATCCAAGGACTCCGACAACAGGAACGATCCTCGGCGGGACAGGGAAAGCCTCCTACGCAAGGCCATCGGAGATTTGACTGGCCTGAATTCAGCCGGCCTCGCTGGCCCTGGATCTGGGGACAGCGGATCCGACGAGCCAAATGAGCTGGAGGAATTGAAAAAGAAAATCGAAGAAGCTCACTTGACGCCGGAGGCTCAGAAGGTTGCTGATCGCGAGCTCAAAAGACTCCAGAAGATGAACCCTGCACAGGCCGAATATGGTGTCTGTCGGACTTATATTGAGACATTGACCGAGATCCCGTGGACAGCAGGGACCGAAGACCACCTAGGCCCAAAAACACTCCGGAGAGCACGAAAGCAGCTAGATGACGATCACTACGGATTGGAAAAGATCAAGAAACGGCTCTTGGAGTACCTTGCCGTACTCCGCTTGAAGCAGGCCGTGAACGATGACCTCGATGCTCAAATAGCTAAACTGGAGCCCAGAATATCAGACCCAGATCGTGATCGTCCGTCGACAGGATCTCAGCCCCCAGAGCGTGACGACACATCTGTGAACCTCCAAATACTCCAGTCTAAACGTCGGGTTGACAAATCACCCATACTCTTACTCGTTGGCCCACCAGGTACCGGCAAAACCAGCTTGGCCAAGTCAGTTGCGACTTCTTTGGGCCGCAGATTCCATCGCATCTCTCTTGGGGGTGTCCGCGACGAGGCGGAAATTCGCGGCCACAGGAGAACCTACGTTGCCGCGATGCCAGGGCTGATTGTCAGTGGCTTGCGGAAGGTTGGTGTGAATAATCCGGTCTTCCTTCTGGATGAGATCGACAAAGTGGGTGGGAGCAATTTCCACGGAGACCCATCTGCAGCCATGCTTGAGGTCCTCGATCCGGAGCAAAACCATGCGTTCAATGACCACTATCTCAATATCCCACTGGATCTAAGCAACGTACTATTCATTGCCACAGCCAACACTCTTGACACCATTCCGCCTCCGCTGTTGGATCGCATGGAGACGATAGCATTAAGCGGGTATACCACGCTGGAGAAGCGCCACATTGCTAACCAGCACCTTGTCCCTAAACAAATCATGTCCAATGGCCTCGCCCCTGATCAGATCAACCTTTCGGATGACGTAGTCGACACAATCATTGCTTCATATACGAGAGAATCCGGTGTGCGGAACCTGGAACGTGAGATTGGGTCTGTCTGTCGGTACAAGGCCGTAGAATACGCCGATTGCAAAGACACATCATCACTCGATAAATACAATGGAGGAGTATCGGTGGCCGACCTCGAGGAAATCCTTGGCATAGAACGCTTTGAGGAGGAAATCGCGGAGAAGAAGTCTGTACCTGGTGTTGTCACCGGGCTTGTTGCTTACAGCACCGGAGGCCAAGGCAGCATTCTGTTTATCGAGGTTGCCGATATGCCTGGGTCCGGCAGAGTCCAGCTGACTGGCAAACTTGGTGACGTGTTGAAAGAAAGCGTGGAGGTGGCTCTCACCTGGGTCAAAGCCCATTCTTTCGAGCTCGGACTCACTGGCGATTCGAACGAAGACATCATGAAGAATCGGAGCGTGCATGTCCATTGCCCTAGTGGTGCGATCCCGAAGGATGGACCTTCTGCCGGTCTAGCACATACCATTGCGCTGATCTCGCTCTTCAGCGGCAAAGCGGTGCCTCCGGAGATTGCAATGACTGGCGAGGTCAGCTTAAGGGGTCGGGTCATGCCGGTTGGGGGCATCAAGGAGAAAATGATCGGAGCCCTCCGTGCTGGAGTGAAGATGGTGCTTCTCCCAAACAACAACCGAAAGGACGTCAAAGATTTACCGCAAGAGGTCAAAGACGGGTTGGAGATTGTGCATGTGGGTCATATCTGGGAAGCCATGCGGCATGTTTGGCCTGATGCTCATTGGCCTGGGGAGCAGCATCTTGCTAGTATTGAGAGCAGGTTGTAGTTGTTGGAGAGGATGCAAAGCATGGACATTGGAGCGATCGGCCAGTGTTCATCCGCAGTATGTAAATATGTTCTACGTTTTATGTATATACAACAATTATGCCAAGATAATTCGACCCCTTTTTTTCCTTTTGTGTGGTCCTCGCCACCGATTGCGACCGCCAAGTCTCTGCTCCCCCCTCTTCCACTGACATTTTGGTCTACCCCTCATCCCCTCAATCTTCGATGAGATCGCAACATCTTCTTTCCCCCCCGGCATCTTCAATATTGGGATAAATTGGCTGATTCCACGGACTAGTCGAGTATGACAGATCTCTACTCACACATAATCTGGCCGTCAACGGCATATTGCCAGGCGACACAACTCAACATCTCTTCGAATTATCAACATGGCGTCGAGCAGCCTGCCCACCAACCCAACCAAACCCCCTAGACCTGGTCGACTTTGGATGACCCGAAGCCGCTCCTCCATGTACAATGAGACTTCTGTAGCAGAGACCGCGATTGCCAAGGATCTCGAGGAAGAGCCTGATAAAGATCCAGAAAATGCCATCGACTCTGATGACCAGACCGAGGATGAATCCGATTCCGATCTTGAAACGCTCCGACAGGTTACAAGTAATCCTCAGGTCTCCATGGTTGGTTCATACAGGCGACCAAGCTTTGTTGGAGCAGGGCCACGGGCTACCCTTGGGACGACATTCCATGGGAGCAGTCGCACCCCCACCAAGAGGGAGAGGAGGGAGGCAAGAGAAGAGGAGAGGAGTCTGTTGAGGGACAATCATGTGATCCCACCTAAACATCCACGGAAAGCAAAGTCAGACCTCTCCCTGGGGAGGCGATTGAGCAAACCATTTTTGAGGAGAGGGTCGCGTGGCACTGCACCGGTCGCTGAAGAAGAAAGCAATACGGAGCACGGGAGACAGGTCGATGGCAGGTCAGAGGCTACTCCTCTGTTGGGAGATCCCTCTCTTCCTTATGGCGGACAGGACGAGCCGAAGCACCTGGACAAGAAATGGGAGGAAGCGGTCCTGGAAGGCAAGATACAGACGACCTGGCGGCGTGAAGCGAAGGTGCTCGCCCGCTACTCGGGTCCGCTCGTTCTGACGTTCATTCTGCAATACTCCTTGACCGTGGCCAGCATCTTTACCATAGGTCATCTTGGAAAGGTCGAATTAGGTGCCGTGAGTCTAGCAAGTATGACAGCAAACATCACAGGCTACGCTGTGTATCAAGGCCTGGCTACCAGTCTCGATACGCTTTGTGCGCAGGCATATGGGTCTGGCAGGAAGAAATTGGTTGGTCTGCAAACGCAAAGAATGGTCTACTTCCTGTGGACCATTACGATACCGATTGCCATCATTTGGCTCTGCGCCGATTTGATCCTCAGCAAGATCGTGCCGGAGAAGGACGTTGCAAGGCTTGCGGGCCTCTATCTCAAGGTAGTCTTGATTGGCGCTCCAGGATATGCCTGCTTTGAGAGCATGAAGAGATATCTGCAGGCTCAGGGGCTATTCTCCGCCTCGCTCTACGTGCTCGTCTTCCTCGCCCCCTTGAACGCTTTGATGAATTGGTTGTTTGTGTGGAAGTTCAAGTGGGGCTTCATCGGTGCACCGATAGCGGTGGCCATAGTGGATACTCTTCTACCAATCGGACTACTCATATACATCAGGTTCGTCGGAGGCCGTAGCTGCTGGCCAGGCCTGACAAAGCGAGCCTTCAGCAACTGGGGACCCATGATCCGCCTTGCCCTGCCTGGCCTTCTGATGGTCGAAGCCGAAGTTGCTGCCTTCGAGATACTGACTTTGGCGGCATCTTATTTCGGTACAGCACATCTGGCGGCCCAAAGTGTGCTTTCGACGCTGGCTAGCATCACCTTTCAGATTCCGTTCCCGATCTCGATCGCTGCTTCAACGCGGATAGCGAACCTCATCGGCGCCACGCTGGTTGATGCTGCCAAGGTTTCTGCCAGAGTTGCCGGAGTGTTGGCCATTTGCATCGGCATCTTCAATGTGATCCTGCTGTCGTCCTTGCGCCGGGTTCTTCCGGGGCTTTTCACCAGTGACGCCGAAGTGATTGAGCTTGTGGCCAATGTCTTGCCCATTGTGGCTGCGTTCCAACTGTTTGACGCTCTGGCCTGCTTCTGCAACGGCATTCTCCGAGGTCTAGGAAGGCAGGAGATTGGAGGCTATGTCCAGTTGTTTGCGTACTATGTGGTAGCGATGCCTATCAGTATGGGCGCAGCATTCGGGCTTGGATGGCAGCTTCATGGGCTTTGGGCTGGAGTGGCCATCGCATTGGGATTGGTCGCTTGCGTTGAAGGCACTTTTCTGTTCCGGAGCGATTGGAACAGGAGCGTTGAGGAGGCGAATCTGAGGAATGAAGGAGGGGGATGAAGCAAAGGCTGGTGGTGGTAATGCTCGTGTGAGTGCGTCTTCGCTCGATGGCGTTGGAGACTTGTGCGTGGGATCCTTGCATGTCCTCTATAGATGTGTTGAGTGTCATACTCCRCCCCCGCTCCGACCGGTAGAAACTTGATAGTCCTTGCTCTTGATCGCATCATCGTCAGTTTCTTCCCCATTGGAGCCCTTGCGGGCTTGTTTAGCAATAGCCGTTTTTGACTTGAGACGGACGAGGAAAGCGCCAGTACCACAAACGGCCAGGATCGAAAGAGTGGCAGGACGAGTGAGGAAAGTGGTGATGGAGGACATGGTTACAGACGTATATAAGCAAGTTACATGTAGGTGAGGGTATGTGAGATTCCACATCACATCCCCACTTCCCCGCAGCAGTATTTCCAGTGTGCGTCATGGGGCCTTAAAGTCCGCCATCGTAGGTCCGGCAAGGTCAGATGCGCAACTCAAGGTTTCGAGTCTTCGAGATAGCTACCGTGGTTCTTGATGTGTCCATCGAGTCAATTGTCAAGGTGGAGATGTGATCAACCAGCCAGCGTTGTGACAGGAGCAAGTAATTATTCGTTGCAGCCTCAAGCTCAGCCACATCCCCCTACCCATATGGAATTGAAATCATCCTCCTGACATCTGATCGAGATACGATAAGTCGTCTAGCGAGACCGTTTTGTCTGTTGGTGTCACATGTGACTGCTCCATCGTCCCGACGCAGTACCAATGGACTAGACCAAAAATCTCCAATCACCGTCTTCACCGACCCGCAAGGCTGCAGCTTCTCATGGTTCTGCCTCGCGCAGTTTTTATGACTCCCCATGGCATTCTGTCGCCTTTCTCTTGCCTGTCGTATTTTCTTTTCTCCTCTCTTTACTTTTTGTTCAATCAACGAGTGATTGCATTCGCAAGATAGCAAACCGCAAATAGGAACCTTTTCACGCAGCTTGACACACCGGCAGCAAGCTTGAACAATCAACAGACATAATCATCCCGCGCTTGCACAGCGCATTCTATCAGATTTCAATTCGACTTTCCACAAGCTGAATTACCTATCACTATTGTGATCTACTGCCACCCTACACAGCACCAATCTCAATTCAATGACCTCTTGTGTTGAAAGGGCTCTGTGAGCTGCTTTGAGTACGGATATGACTAATGATCCATTGCAGGAGGCCATTGCGGCTTCTTTTCAAGATAGGGTAGCTCGGAAAGGTCTGTTGCTAACCCCCCGAGCTTGCGCGCATCCCACTCACTGCGTGGTAGATGGGCCTACTGATCAAGGACCGAGCGGTCAGCCTTCGACCAAGGAGCAGGAGCAAGACCATGCTGATGAGAATGGCGAACCTGCGATTACGGCTCCTGCTCCTCGGTATAATATCGATGATTGCATTAGAGAACTGTCTGCCGCAAAGCCAGCCCAACTGCCTCACATCTGCGACCCCGTGGGAGATACTTGGATCTTCATTGACCCCCCAGCTAAACAGCCCGAGCAAACGCGTGTCGACTATGAGGAATATAGGCGCAAGTTTGAGCAGCCGTATCGAATGGATAGCGCCAGACTGTCCCGAGCTTCTCCATTCTTCCGTGACCGCCTGGCTCCTTCCGCCCAATTCAGAACCTTGAGACGGCGGCGGCTCGTTGGACAACTGCCGCCAGACATTAAGTATGTGCTGGATTTGACGCCGCCTTCCGAGGGCGATGATGCTGTCTACCTCACTGCCAGCCTCTGTTGTCCCGAAGGAGTCCGCTTTTGGTACCAAGCAGGTGACATCTGGCAGGTATCGGATTCCTTGGTAGGAGGCCACGAGGAGTACCATTCGCGAGAAGAAGGTGATTGCAAGAAGCTGATCGCCTCTCCCCTCGAGTATTCCCCCATTGGTCATAGGTCTGCGATCGAGCGTGTGCTGGCCGCGATTCAAGGCATGAACGTCAGGCTGGATTCCGCAGTCAAAGTGTGGACGATGACCGTGATTGCCGAACATTACAGGATCGCCCAGTCAACTTGTGCCTTCCTCACCGACACTCTCTTGACCTGGTTGCGGGCGGAGCCCAATTTCTATTTCCTCGAGATCAATCCCGAGATCTCTTTGCGCATCGGCAAGATCATCGGAAATGAGAATCTGTATCGTGATGCATTTGCCATCTTGGTCGGAGACGAAGCTCTCGACTCTTTGGTCCAAGAACGTCTTCCCTCATCGCAAAAGCAAACCTTTTCGACTTGTGGCCGCCGAAAAGTGGATCTACCAGAAGAGCTGGTCCAGCGCATCGAGTATGCGAGCAAAGCCTTCATTGAACGCAACCTCTCAGACTTCGACCGAATGGTTGACAGCGAGATGCTATGGCTTGAGGATCTGCCCACCATCCAAAGCCTTGCAACTGTCACCGACCATGACCTAGTACCCATTGCAATCTCCTTGAAAGTCATCGCCAAATGCTACATGCGCCACATCCTCCTATACGTCCTTTGCAACAGAGGCGAATCCTTCACCGGTCTCCGCCTTCCGAATTCAACTCTGAACCCAACGGGAGAGCTGTTATTGCCGCAGATGAAAAGATTGAAAAGTTGGAGTCATCTGACGTTCAAGGAGAGGTTATTCACACGAACCTTTTGGACCACCGTTCATGGTGAGATGCGAACGCTGCGCCACAACACTGATCACATGGCACCGCGCAGATTTACTTCGGGGAACGGGGATATCATAGCAAGGTCGTTGCGGGAGCAGTACATTGCCAGTTATTCTGTCGAAGATCACCCATTTTACCGGCAGGATCATCTTCTCGAGGTCGCTGCCATAGGCCAAGCTATCCTCAGTCGCAAAGCCAGCACCAGCACACATTCTGAGGCCAGGCTTGCACAGCAGTGCAGTGATCCTTTGGAGATCGCAGGTCACGTTGAGAGTGAGGGCCCCGGAAAACGTCTGCCCTTCAGGATAGCATCTCAACAACCAGGTGAGAATTCTTCCAGCTACGAGCACAGACTCTTAGATGGGATGCTTGCCCCTCCGCCAAATCAACATCAGTATGAAAACTCAGTCGCCTACCCCAACGTAGAAGGGGAAGCAAATCCAGTAAATGCCGCGCAGAGCTCTATGACCGAGCATGACTCGAGAATGCCGTACAGAGGGCCTACCAGAGACCAGATCGCTGCCAGAATGGTGAAATTCAGCGAGGACCAAGAGCGTGTCGATGGGCAGCAAGACCAGGCTTGGATGGCCTGGAAGGCGCACATGGATGGGCAAGGCAAGGATCTCATGGACGACATCAATGCCTCCAACACTAGCAGGCTTTTTGACGATGATCTCCGAAGCGATACACCAACTCTCAACGATGAGCGTCCGTTCCCCTGGGAGTGGGACGGAGACATGACAGATACAGACAGCCCTACATTAGGCCAAAATCCTCAGATTGAGCCCCCAGAAGCAAATCCCGGGGTCTGTTCTATCGGCGCATCTCTTCTACCTCCTTGCAACGCCTTCTTTGACGTCAAGCAATTCTTGAGGGAAGCGGCATCTCACATATCCAATGTTGCCAACCAAAAACTCTCATCCGCGGAGGCTGGCCCGCGAGAGGATCTGTACCACCCTGGAGTGATTAACACATTGACTTCCCTAGAAGAAAGCGAGTGGAAATACTGTCCTCTCGAATTTGGAGGCTACGATGATGGTACGGGTGCAGTATTCTCGGACGACATCATGGAAGCCATGCCCGATGCCGGCTTCTCCACAGCTGGTCCTAGCATTCACACGGGCGGTAGCACTTACTCCAGCGCCGACTCCAATGAGTTCGACATGCTCAGCGATGCCGGTTCGAGCGCCGGCACAATCAATACCTCTAYGGCCGTGGCGGACGGGTTTTCTGACCAACTTGATCGTCATCGCACTTATGCCACCAGCAGCGTAGGAGGACACTCGSATGATTTCGAAATGGATGCTGCGGCCAGTGATGATGAGGTACGCATGGCGCGTCAACAGATCCAAGCTCTCGAATTCACCGAGGCGGCCGATGCAAAGGCCGCCGCTGCTGCACAGGCGGTTGCTGATAAGGGAATGCAACGAGCAGATGCCATTGATTCGGACTACTCGGATCTGTTTGGGGATGTGGATCCGGCGGATGATGATGATGACGGAGATAATGCACAGGAGTACGACAGTGATGATACTGAGAGGGGCGACGGCTTCGAGCTCATTTGAAGAGGCGTTGGTGTGTAATGATAATGCCATGGTGGTGACATGGGGAAAGAGGGTCGGTTCGATCTGATGTGAGAGAAAATCCATCCCATTCCAGGGGACGTGTATGGATTTAAAAAGCGCGTAAAGAGGAGGCCAAAGGAGGAAAAATTTATTCTGCGAGAAGCAGGTGGAGTAGGTTGCGAGGGCGTTCAAGAGGGGGCAAATACATGGCATGGCTTTGCGGTAGACAGGGCATGGGAGGGGAGCTTTCTTTTACCTGATGCGAACATTTGCGATTCGCCAACACTTTGACGTCTGTTGAGATCTGCTTCCTTTCTTTCAACATTATCCCCTGCCTCTCCCTCTTCCCTTCTTCCCACCACTGGATTTATCTCTCCTCTTCTCCGTCTCCCTCCTCTCTTTCCTCACAGCCTCCACCCCCCTCAACTCCCCTTTCTGACCTCCAACACCGTCCTTGCGATCCGCCTCCTTGGGCGCCCGCTCGCTCCGATGCCGATACCGCTTCCCCSCAGCATCGGCCCCTTTCCCACCAGGAGGACGAGCGCCCTCCTTCTCGGCCTCSCCMACCCTCGGCAACCTCCCGATCYTGTTRCTCCTCTTCCACGCCTCGAACCTCCCACTCCGGAAGCTGGCCGCGATCTTCTGCCCGGATTCCCCCCGGATCAAGCGCTTGCCGGGAGCCCCATCCTTGGTCCGACTGCCGTCCTCATCGTTGGCGCGCGAGACGTACTTCTTCTGCTTCTTGTCCCAGCGCATGCGGCTCGGCTCGCCCTGGCCGGGACGTCCACGCACGCCGCCGTCGTCGGTGGTGAGGTCCATGGCAGCGTCGCGGGCCGCCGAGAGGAAGTTCCGGCCGGTGTTTGAGGAGCCGCCGGAGTGGACGCCGTAGGCGCGGTCTTCGGCGAGGTTGGTGGCGGTGGGGGTGTACGGCATGAAGAATTCGGAGGATTTGAAGTCGATGTCGCTGTTCTTGTGGTCCTTGGTCTGGCGTCGCTTGTGGTTATGGCTGTCTTGGTCGGTGCTGGGGAAGGTGATTTGGAGTTCAGTCTCGGAGGCGGAGTCCATGTCAATGTCGATTTGCGGATCCGAGCCGTCGTCGTCGTCGCCTCCTTGAGACATTCGATCGGGATTCGTCCCTTGTGGTGATTCGGCCGACTTGGCTTCGTCGGGCCCCTGCTTGGCACTCTCTTTGGCTTTTCTCTTCGGGTCGATGGTGAGACGGCGTTTCCTCATGATCTCGGCCGCTGCTCCGCCCTGCCCCTTCTTTCCGACCTCGAAGACTGTTTCGGTAGGGCGAAACCCGCTGATACGAGACAGCATGTCTGTCCGCTCTGATTCAACATCATCATCTCGCTCTTGGAACAGCGGGTTGGTCGCCATCCACGACTGCGTTGAAGCAATTTCCTTTGCTCTTCGAACGCTTTCACTCGACGCAGAGTTCCTCGTTCGCATATACAATTTCTCCCCTTTGGCCGCGACCCCTCGCAATGCGCGCAGATCCGAGTCCTCATCGAGCAGCTTCCCAGCCCACTCGCAATTTCTGGCCAAGCCATCCCTCTCGAAGCTGCCCACCACSGTCGTTTCCGCAAAATTTGGCTCATGCACGCTCTGTCTGCCTAGTACTAACGGTTTCCCTAAGAAAAGCTGGAGATCCAGTAGGTATGGGCAATCGGAGGCTTCTTGGACCAAGCTGTAGGACCATCCTCGGTTGCCAGCTCGAGCCGTGCGACCTACCCGGTGGACAAAAACCTTGGGTTGAGCAGGAAAGTCATAGTTGATGACGTTGGCCAGGATGGGGATATCAATGCCGCGGGCAGCAACATCCGTTGTGACCAAGATATTGGTCTTTCCGCTTCGAAAGTCTTGGATCTGTGCTTTGCGCGCGATCTGATCCAGTGAGCCGTAGACGTGAGAGACCGCATATCCGGATTGGCGAAGAAGGGTCGCAATGTACTCGACATGATGCTTCGTACAGGTGAAAATGATGGTGGAATTGTCGGCTGGGGGATCTGACGCTTTCCCACCGTCGACGGCACCGCGCTTCCTCTTTTTGCTGGCATCGGACCCCTCTACCTTCCGTGCTGAGTCGGGTGTGATTTTGCCCGTCTCGATTTTGATCAGGTCACTGAGGACGGACAGCAGCGCCCCTTCTTTGTCAGAGGACTTGATGATGAAGAAAGCACTCTGTAGATCAGGGGAGATCTTGGCTTCGCTGTCTAGTCGGATCAACTGTGGTTCTTGCAGGCCAGCACGTGCAAATTCAACCAGAGACTTGGGCAAAGTAGCTGAGAATAGCAATGTCTGTCTAGACTCAGGCAATGCATGCAAGATCTCGGCCAGTTGAGCAGCAAAACCCATTTCGAACAACCGATCCGCTTCGTCGAAGACGACATAGCGCATCGCGGAGATATCGAGATTCATTTCGACCTTCAGATGCAGGAACCTCCCCGGCGTAGCAATCACAATATCTGCATTTCCGGACATCATGTCGAACTGCTCCTCCAGAGAGTCCCCTCCCACGACCAGCACGCATCGCAGATCGGTACCACGGCACAGTTCCTTGACCACCTTGAGGGTTTGCAGAGCAAGCTCTCGGGAGGGGGACATGATCAAAGCTCTGGAGCCCATCTTCGCACTGTGACTGACCAGTGACTGCACCAGCGGAATGACGAACGCAGCAGTCTTTCCAGACCCGGTACGTGCCATGGCGACAACATCTTGGCCATCAAGGACCATCGGTATGGTTTTCCGCTGGATCGGCGTGGGCACGGAAAAGCCTTTGCGRGTGATAGCTTTGAGCAGGTTTGCACTGAGGCCCATTGCTTGGAAGCCGCCACCCTTCTTCACACTCTTGCCCTTAAGATTGGAGGCTTTGCGATTGGCCGCATTGAGGGATTCAGCGATGAAGCCCGCATCGTCTGATCCGCTGTCTTCAAGATCAGGGAAGATTTCCCCAGCCTTCCCTTCATCGCTGGATGCGGCCGGATTTTCTTCTTGAAACAAGGAGCCTGCGATGTCTACCTCATTCTCCGAAGGCGCCGGCGAAGGGAGGTGCATTGGCATTTTGCCTTTCGAATATCGGCGTTGGTCCTGGCCACAAACGAATGACGGACATGCGGTGCGTTTAGGGCTGGAATTGGTGGGCTCCGGCGGGACCTCGGCTGATATCTTTAGCGTGCTGCCGCCACTTTACACGCCCAAGACGCCCCGCGATGCATGCTGACGCGCCGTAAATATCAAATCAAATACAAATGGAAATGGCTTGATGCAGTCCACCGACTCATGATTAATTGAGGGTTTATAAGACAATCCATGCGTGAAGAAATGTCCTGAGAGGCTWAGTGTATAAAGTGCTGAACGGTGATCTTCTTTCAACAAACTTCACATTTTGAGAAAGATCTGGGCAGGAGGGTTCGAAAGCTGTTCTAAGACATCTACCAACCGGTCATCATGAGTAAGGTTGATCGCCAGGTCATGTTGCGATATACTGACATCTTACTTCAGGCTACGGTGGAGGGTATTCAACCACATCATACGGGGCACAGGGAGGTGCAGATGGCGGGGGTTTCCTCGGCGGATCGCAGGGGGGTAGTCAAGGAGGAGCAGGCAAGGTCAGAGAAAGAGGATACAGCAGAGTGCCTTACTGACATATGGGGRACAGGGTACATACGGCAAGGATACGCTCCGGCCAGTGACGATCAAGCAAGTACTGGACGCAACCCAGTCACATCCAGGTGACGACTTCAAGATCGACGACGTTGATATCACACAAGTCAGTCGTGGAACGTCTTCTGGTACAGAGCTCAGATTATACTGATGTTCGCTCCCTTCTAGGTATCCTTCGTTGGCCAAATACGAAACATCTCCACCCAGACGACTAACATAACCTACAAACTCGACGACGGCACCGGCACAGTGGAAGTGAAACAGTGGGTCGATGCAGACACGCAGCACACCATGGACATCGACAGCGGCCCCACAAAGGCCAAGCTTGTCGAGAATGAATGGGCTCGTGTCTGGGGAAAGCTGAAAGCCTTCAACAACAAACGCCACGTCGGCGCCCACGTCATCCGCCCAGTCACCGATAAGATGGAAATCACCTACCACCTCCTCGAAGCCACTTATGTCCACCTCTACTTCACCAAGGGCGACCTCGCGTCGATAAAGCAAGAAGTCAATGGCGCCAACGGTGGTGTGTACGGACAAGACCAGTCCGCTAGCTACGCTGACGAGGCCTCAACGAACGACGCCCGAGTAAGGGCGGTGAGCCCCAACGCGAGGAAAGTATATCACACGCTCAAGGGTACGCCGCAGAGCAACGAAGGTCTCCACGTGCAGAACATTGCAGCAAATTCGGGATTGCAGGTCGCGGACGTGTTGAAAGCGGGCGAGGAGCTGCTGAGCCATAGCATGATCTTCACGACTGTCGACGATAATACGTGGGCATTGCTTGAGTATTAAACTTATCAGCGTACAACCAATGGACCTTAGCCATATTGTCAACTTCCTCGACCGACCATCCGGACGTTTGCACCGACCTGACTTCCGTTTCTTTTGCGACACTGCTACCCTCGAATCCCATCCCCTATATCGGATCGGCGTTCGTCTTTCTGCTCTGCACAGTCCGCCCCTCTCTCTCCTTCTGCGACCCTCTTGACTTCACTTGCTCAATCATTTCCCTCGCGCGCTTCGCCATGATGCCCATGTCTGTAGGCCACTTTCGGCTCCTCCGCTCGCGCTCCTGGTACGCCTTCTTCATATCCTCTATCTCGTCCTCGGCATTTCGTCTGCCCCACGGAATCGTGTCTTCAGGTTCTTGCGGCCACACGAAGGGCCCTTGACCCGGTGTGCCATCATCCACCATCTCGACCGTCATCTTCTTTTTCGATTGCGGGCGATACCATCTGTAGATCCCAGGGATATCACGTCAGCATTCCCGCCAGGTTCTCATCTTCTCGCAGCGAACTTTGTTATCGAGACGGCTGAGCAGAAAGAGAGGTCGACAATTTCAATGGGAGGGGGAGTAGTTTTACTTTCGCGGTCTCGGCGCTCTCACCCCCGGCTTGTCCTCCCGCACTTTGCTCTGAATGACATAGCTCCGGACGTTGAGCACCTGCAGTCCATACAGATTGTACAGGTAATCCTTCAGGTCGAGCTTACTGAACCACAATGGCGTGAGGAAGGAGGCGAAGATGGGCGGGAGCTGGGGGGAGCGGACTAAGGTGACGACGAAGTTGGGTCTGCAGGGCACATTCCATTAGAATTGCGCTGAAACGTATTTTGCCACGGACAATGTCAGGATAGAGGGGTGTCTGAGTTGCTCCTGAAAGAGAATCAAAGAGAGAAGAAGAGAGAAAGAAAAGGCAACGTACAGAAAGATCTGTCTTTGGCCTTTCGGCTTGGTGAAGCGGTTGGGGGCAAGAGGTCGTTGAGGTAGAGGATGGGGTCTTTTGAGGATGGCGGGATTGACTTTGGGAGTGAGAGATTTCGATGTGCTCGTCTTCACGGTATGGATGGCATTGGGAAAGGACATCTTATGAATCAGACCAAACCGCTGAGGTGAGGAATCAAAGCGGAGGCTGGATATCCAAATCCATCGAAAAACGGAAGCTAAGCGCGTTGCCCCAGAGAGGCTTGAGGAGGTCCCTAGCCAGGGCACCACGGGGGCTACGCAGACCGCCACCAGCCGCACTGGCACCGCTCTGACTTCACCCCCTGACGCGATCTATAAAATACAACGCATGTTGCGAACGTACATGTCATGAAACTATGGAGATAAGACTTTGTTTGAGATATGCAAATTTTGATCATTGGGCAGTTTGCGTCTCATCAATACTATCTCACCAACCGAAATTCGAGCACTTGGCCTTGGGCCTGGATATCTTTGCTTTACAATATCAATGTCAATCATTCAAAACACCCCTGCTTGTGTATTTTCCAACGAGGCGGCACGCGTGCCAAATCCAACATCCCCAAAGCGAGGACAAATCCGATCATGTCTCCAAATCGTATAGAGGCGATTTCATATCTCAAGGATGATGCGTTGGGGTCAAATTCGTAATGCTGCTCGAACCGCTCTCCAGCCTCTCTCGTCCATAATACTGACTCTGACTGGCCCTTCTGCTGACAAAACGGTCGATCTTTCCGTCGCCCTTTGCGGCTTTGTTAATGCCTGCTGTCACCCTGCCCATACCCATGCTCACGCCCTTCTTCGAGTCTCTGGCGCCGCCCATGGATTCCAAGTCGCTGGTGGTCCCTTTTGGGTTCCTTGGCGAAAGCTCCGGCAAACCCCTGAGGGAACGAAAAAGGTTTCTGACAGCGGTCTTTGAGCTCACCATGTACACCGTGCAATTCCAAAAGCCTTGCAATGGCAGGACAAGTGCTTCGACGTAGTTGAGCCCATAGACTAATCGATCAGGATGCGCCAATGAATAGACTCGGTTGATTGAGGATGGGATCCAGGATATCAGAAGCGCACAGAAGAAAAGGAACGCGACGCGAGCGTAGAGCCAGGCGTCCTGGTTGATCTCTTGTAGGGCCACTTCTCGGGTCAAGTTCCGGAGACCAACTATATCTGGCTGCGATTGCTTCCGGCCAAGAGGCTCGACATTTCGGTCGGCTTCAATGTTGATGGAGTAAGGATCGATCTCATGAGATCCGTGATGCTCCTCAATGCCAGGAATCGCTGGGCCATCATCATCCCTCGGAACCTTGACGGACCCCTTGCGCCCGTTCTCGGCTGACTCGATCGACTCAGTCACGATCTCGATCTCGGTGGTGATTGGGATTTGACCGCCGAATGGATCTTCGTTCAGCGGATTGAAGAGACCGGTAAGCGCATGACGATTCCGATAGGCTTTGACTGACGCGAGCACGTATATACCGAATGCCGAACCAATTGCGACCCATACGATCCCATACAGCGTTGCCACGCGRAGGAAGTCCCACTCAGACTTGATCCAGCACCATAGCTAAAGGTTCAGACTTTAGTCACGGTCACTGAGCCGGGCTTCGAATGCGTTGACATACCAAAGCTGGTCCATAGACCCTGCCACGTCCATGGGTTTCCACGCCGAGGTATACTATAGCTGGGATGAAAGCTGCCCCATAGCAACCGGTGAAGTACCACCAATCCAGCTTGCGCATTCTCTCCGCGCTCCATCCTCGGAAGAGAGCAAGATAGACGTTGAAGCTCATGCACAAGGCCCAGAAGACGTCGACTCCTAGGAACCTGAAGGCAAGCTTGAGATAAGTGAAAGATGGTGTTATTGTAAGTGAACAGCTTACATTTGGATGGCCCATGCCTGAAATTGACAGGTCGAGGAGTCCGGACCTGCTGCTGGACCAGCCTCCGCGATCAAGCTTGCAATGTTCATGCCAAGATTACTCCAAGAGGCAAAGAAGATGAGTCGATTGATGGGCTTGTCGAACCCGCGACCGAAATAATAGGTCGAGAGAATGAAGAAGATGCCAAGCAGGGACAAGATGGACATGACCCGCTCCGAGATATTCAAGGCATTGACCTGCTTTCGATCCAAGACCAAGACAGTCGCCATGGTCGGCAGACGTTGTGTAATTCAGACTCCTCGTGTGTACGGGATGGCGATCCCAATATCTCACACTGACAGTTCCACAATGTGAGATTGGAAAAGCAGCACATGGGATGCTATGGGTAGAGAGCCCCAGGAGATAGTTCGAGACAGCGAGTCTTGACCATGTCGGCAACAGATGTGAATGGCAAGCCCGCAGACGACACAAGCAACGAGCAATGTTTGTACAAGTCGGCAGAGAATTGAAAGACCGAGCAATCAGAAACAAGATGATCACATCACTTACAGTAGAGTAGCTCAGTCATTTGACAAGGATAGTCATGTCTAAGCTATTCACCTTTCGTTGATTGTCGTCATCCGTGCAACCCACCATATGCTCCGCATGCACTTGCGTGACTAACGCACCACGCCATGGCAACATGCCAGACAAATTAACCGAATTGAAGCCAATAATGAGGTGGATATGTTGGCAAGCAAGCTTGACAATTAAGGTTGGGCTCCAATGAACAGGCTCGTGCCCAGGCAAGCCCCACAAACTTCTCGCCATGATAATCGGAAGATGGCCGAATTGTAGCTTTTCGTGTAACATTTCTCCCGAAGGCTAACAAAGCTGCAAGGGGTGGAAAGTGACAAAAGCTCATAGCCAGTCAAAGATCAAAGAGCGAGCCTCTAAGGTTTCAGCYCGGTGGCTTTTGAGCTATCTCGTTTGCTTCTTTTCCGGATGCTGTAATGCTGTTCCACATGCTATGATACTAGGTTGGTGTATCACATGCCAGGGACAAGGCCTATTTTTTGAGCACAGGTGACGTAAAGGAGAATTTCTCCTTATTTCAGTATAGTTCGAGCGGGCTCCCGGACGATTTCCTGAAAAAGAAATGTCGTCGGGAGCATGGAACTGGGACTGGAATGTGAATAGGGGCCGCAGGCACAGATCTACCATGGTATGGTCCATGTCAATAGATAAGGTCACAGTCTTGACGATAGATCGAGCATGAGGTTGTCTGAGCTGCGGCACTGGAATGCAGGTCAGCCTCTTGTGATGCATTCGCAAGGCGTAGCAAACACCCTTCTCTGTGAAGTCCCTTTCAGATCTACACGGACAAGTTTGCTCATGGCCACTGTGCCACCGGCGGGACGCATAGGCTAAGGTAAAACTAAAATATGCTCGAACAGGATCGAGTCGTGGTAGCGCGAAGTCCGAGCTTCCAGCATCCCAAGTTGATGCTCAAACACGGCGTGGTCAACATTTTGATTGAGTAAAGGTTAGTCATCCTTGCCTCGTGCTATGATGCTACCCCTGAAGTCTCCACAATGCAGGGCACGCTCGTAATTTTCGTAAGGACGATCAGGCCCACTTTTTCGCGGCAATCTAGAAATAAATCTCCTCACGCCGAACGCCCATCACATATCGATAAGTCGATGTAATGCAGCTATCAAGTGGGAGCATGAAAGGCCGGTTGTCAAATCCATAACGAAGTATCGATCTGCTACCGACTGTAACGCAATGACTTGAGCCAGGATGATCAGGCTTGAATTACTCTATGGGTACGGAATAGTACGCTCGGGATTCGCTACAATAATGAGCTGGGCTGGCGGCACAAAAATGTGTAATTGCTCAGTCCTACCCCTCTTCCCATGCTGGATTCTGTTTGCAAGTCAGCGGTGAGCGTGAAGTGCGCGGATCCATGCCCTTACCTTTCTTAGGATCACCAGCCCCTCCAGATTGCTGGCCAAGCTAATATATTGCTCATCCTCCAATTCTGCTCTCTCGCCGTACGCTAGCAGCACGGGCGTGCTCTGCGTTTGCCAGCCAGTGATTGTCTTTGGCCGACCTGCTTGGCCAACGACATCGACAGCTTGACCCACCCGAACATTGACCTGCAATGGCTTAAGCTCCTCATCCAGTGTCACCAAAAAGCGTGGGTGCATTGCCGTAATGATCATGTACAAGAGATAGTGATGTTCGGCCAAGATGAACTGCTTCGCGTCAATCATCGACACCAGGACCGTGAGCAGGCCAGCAGCGGCCACCCGCGATATGATCTGGCGGTCGGTATGAAAAGGACTGATGGACATGGTACCCTTGCCCATGTGGAGCAAGCCTTGAGCTATCCTCACCATGAAGAGAGAGTTTTGATCGCGATGGTAGTAGCTGGCCAGCTGTCTTAGGAGCTGGGCCAATCTGGCGTTGTTCGTACCTGCTCCAAGAAGGCCCATGGCGAAGATGGCATTGATTGCGACATCGTTGTCGTTGTCGTGACTGTAGCGGGAAAGAGTGTCGTATACCTTCATCTGAGGGTTGCTGGGACTGATCAGGCCCATAGCCAGAGGTACAGCCTTGCGGATGTTGGCCTCGCCGTAATGCATTAGATGACCAAATTGCCGAAGCACCATCTCTTGACCCACCTCCTCGCCCATTGCGATCAGCGAGAGGCCCAAAACAGCATATGTCTGGATCAGCTCGTCTCCTTTCTTTTCATCCGCGTCCCCCTCGATATGATCATTACAGAGGTGTAGCAGTTCCTGAAGCTTGAGCACTGTCCCCGTACCGGCGTATGCGCACACCTCCGCCAGCACTCCAGCCGGCTTTGCCATCGGGTGGTCAATAACCTTCAGAGTCTCGAGGATGACTTCGACTTCTTCTTGTCGTCCAAAAAACAGAAGCGCCAGGCCCAAAGACATGAATCTGGTCCACTTGTCCTTGAGTTGCTTCTGCCGATCCTCGTCGAGCAGGGTACTGATGATGGCCTGACTGACTCGATCATCGGACGAACCCACAAAGATGAAGCCAAGGGACAACGCGGCCATCGCGGAGAGTTGCATGTCCAACGATGTGTCTTCCACAATGGGATGCAAGAGTTCGAAAAGGTCCTCCTTGTTAGTCCCTGCACATGCCATGCCCAGGCCTATGATGGATGCCACCCGCACTTGAACATTTTCATTGTTGAGGTTCTCTTCCGTGGCAAGCAGTGCCATGGCTGGCTCTGTATCTGAGCGTACAGCGGAATTGAGCAAGCCAGTTGCCAACAACGCCCCAGCCTTTATCTGCGTGTCATCCGAATAGCTGTACTTGTCAATCTGCTCTAACCCATTTTCGATGTCCCACCGGAGCAGCATTCCCAGCGATGCAGTGGTCGAGAACTGGCCGTCGTCCTTCGTCTTGAAGATCCAACTCGTCTTGTGCCCTTCCCCAATATCCAGCAGCATTTTGTCGTGACCGAAGCCAGCATTTGTGAAGGCATTGACAAAGGCGCTCGCAAGGTTGTGCCGCGCCGAGTCAACGTTTGTCAGTCCCGCAGTCCGTGTGCTCTCCAAGTGACTCTTGTATATGTCTTCAGGCATCTTCGGCTCAAGTAGGTTAAGCTCCTTGGCGAGTGACTTGAAATGATCCGGCAACTTTTCATTACTCAAGCATTCTATGAGATGATCGTCCTCTATCCCCTCGGTCGGAAGCCAGATCTGTTGTCTCGCCACCAGCATCGCCATCTGCCGCTTCATGGATACATCCTCGGTCGAATCGAAGTCTTTTCGTATGAGGTCAATGTCATTCAGTCTGATGGCCAAAACCGTCGCTTGGGGTAGCTTGTTGTATTGCTTATATATGTCATGTGCAGTGTGGAGGAATTGCTGATCTTCGGGGTAGGTAAGCAGGTTGACCATGCTGACCATGTAGAGGCAGACTCGGCCATACGTGTTTTCGTCGAGGTATTTGGGGATTTCTTGAATAATCTCGATTTCGCTCATTATATCCACCGCATCCGCTTCCGCATTGTGACTGAGGAAATATGGGACTAGACTCCGGGTCAAGTTTACCAAGTCGTCCACATCCTCGTCATCAGTCAATCGCTTCTGATAGTCTTGACCGATTTCCAGGGCCAGATGCCGTACATACTCATGACCCCACGAGCCAAGATCCTGCGACGGCGGCACGGCAAGGCGAAACTTCAAAGTGTCGAGTTTCTCCTCGTTCCCTTGCGTCATTCCCAGAACCGATAAGACATCGGCGAAAGAGTCCTTCTCCTTGCCACTCGGCCACTGCTCGTATCTCTGACAGAGGTCGTCATAGTGAGGTCGAAGAAATTTCAGAGGTTTAGGTACTGCGGTCATGGATGATGTGGAGGTTTTGATAGAATCCTTGATGGCGTTGAGGGCAGGTATATACAGGCTCGTATCGGGTTCCTGCAAGTTCTTAAATCAGCTACCATCAAACTGAGGATCAGTAAGGATCCGACCTTCAGCCTCGAGACCAGCATCTCGAGTTCCGTCTTGAGATTCTGATCTTCTTCACTGAGTTCCTCTATCCAAAGCAGTCAGTCTMTTATTGAGCAAACCATACACCTTCCGCGTCTTACCTTCTTCAGGTTCTTCGCCCTTCGTTCTATTCGGTATCAACTTTCCGTCCTTGTCGAATTTGATCTCGTCCTCCTTCTTGTCTGGCTTTGCCTCTCCTGCTTTCCCTTTTCCTTTCTCTGCCGCAGAAGGAGCTCCATTCTCCTGAGCCATTCCTGCTGATGATTGCTCACGGAGACCAAGTAGCTATTTTCACAGCGGTTGGACACAAGAGACAGTGCAGGAAGGCCGCCCGATCAACAGGGAAGGGGTAGATCTGAATGAGAGAAAAGAGACGTTTCAGGCTGAGGTAGAGCAATGGGTGAATGATGGCTGAGTGTACGTAGACTCAAGCTTGTCAAGATCCATCCATGGCGCGTCGACTTCGGAGGCGGAAAATCACAGCTACCGAGATGGAATCCGCTCCGGGGTTGGGGGTGCCCCATAAGGCCTCCGCTGCTCCGCATACCTCCGCAACCCACTCCGCCCCCCGGCCCCCATTCTCCGCCTCCGCCAACCTTTCAATTGCGCACAAGTTGTTTCTCTCACATCCTGAATCCACATTCATTCCAGCACTGCAGGATGAAATTAGACACCAAGCATCTTCGCTATCTTAGCAATGAAGATTGGCGTGTGTTAACCGCTGTACGTTGCTTTGCTTCATCTAATCTTCTCACGGGATTCACTGATTGGCGCCTCTGCAGGTCGAGATTGGCAGCAAAAACCATGAAGTCGTCCCCACCCCCCTGATCATCCAGCTCTCCAACCTCCGTGGCGGCAGTGGAGTGCAGAAATCCATATCCACCCTTGCCAAAGCGAACCTCATCGCCCGCACCCAGAATGCCAAATACGACGGCTACCGTCTCACCTACGGCGGCCTCGACTACCTCGCCCTCCACACCCACCTGAAGCGCAATGCCCTCTACAGCACCGGTCCCTGCATCGGCGCCGGCAAGGAATCCGACATCTACCTCTGCGCCCCGCCCACTGCCCGGAATCCGTCCTCCAAGACCAGTCACCAACACCGGCCGGAGGAACAGCAGTGCGTCCTCAAGATCCACCGGCTCGGCCGCATCTCCTTCCGCTCCATCAAGAATAATCGCGACTACCTGGGCAAGCGCCAATCCGCCAGCTGGATGTACATGTCACGCCTGGCCGCGCAGAAGGAGTTTGCGTTCATGAAAGCGCTGGGTGAGAACGGGTTCAACGTCCCCGAGGCCATTGCGTGGAGCCGGCATACGGTGGTGATGAGTTTGATCGAAGGGATACCCCTCAGAGCGGTGAAGGAGGTCGGGGATCCGGCGGGCCTGTATTCGGAGCTGATCGAGGTCATTTTGAGGTTCGCCGAGCACGGGCTGATCCATGGGGACTTCAACGAGTTCAACATCATGCTGCAGACGCGTGGAGAGGATGGAGCAAAAGCGGATTCACAGGGGGAGGCTGAGCAGTCATCACTCTCTGTGATTCCGTATATCATCGATTTCCCACAAGCTGTGTCAGTCGATCATGCAGACGCCAAATCATATTTCGATAGAGATGTCCATTGCATCAAGACCTTCTTTGACCGCCGATTCCATTTCACAAGCTCAGAGCCTGGTCCCTACTTCGAAGAGGCGAAGGCACGCGCTGGAGGACGGCACAAGGGCTCATGCAAGCGCATAGACATTGATGTTGAGGCGTCAGGATTCTCAAGGCAGATGGCAAAGGAGCTGCACAAATACATGGAGACTGTCGGTGTCAATGTCGACACTGGTGTCACGACTGATGAGGAGCCTTCCGAGAGTGAAGAAGACAATGACAAAGATGGTGTGCCGTCCAAGAATGTCGATCCCAGGGAATTGCTGCCTATCTAGAGGCATGAGTTGTTATCTCCCCCAATCCTAATCCTTCATCAGGACACATTATACCAAGGCAGAAGCAAATCGATCAAGTACGACGAGTAGCCTCCAATTGGGCAGACAGCATGAATTCCTGGAAGTATTTACTCTAATCAATACTGAGATCAACAGAAGCTCTGTTGTTGTGTTCTGTCTTTTTTCTTCTTTGAAGCAGGAGCAAAGCTTCAACTGCTATGTGCCGTCTGAGAGCAGTTCCAAAATCACGCGCCAAAATGTCAGCCACCTGTCCGGCACCATCTATCGAATATTCTCCGAACTCCTGCCGCCAAATGCTCAAAGCACGCACCGAGTAGCTCAAAGGTCAAATGTAGGGAACCGACACTGACGACACCCTCGCTAGATGAGAGCTCACGATTTCGCCAGCCAAAAGGATGCAATGAGCCTGCTGATAGGGCTTGCKGACAGAGCATGCTGACGGAGCGTAGGTATTGCTGGGATGTGTGATGGTGTAAGAGTTGGTTTAGCAATGCTGTCGAGAGGTGATACAACGCTGTCGCATTGTAGACTGTGATCCCGGCGATTTGGATTGAGCCGGAATCAGAGCATTGACTTGGTGGGTGAGACAATTGGCTCTTTGCTCGAGGATTTGCTACCGGGTTTTGTGTTCTCGACGAGAGTAGTGGCATCCTCAGACTGAGATGAGCTAGCTTCATCTGTTGACTCGGCTTTGACCTTCTCCGCGTTCCCGGTCTTGGGTGTCGCTGCGGTGTCTGGCTTCTCAATCTTGACACGATTCATGTGGTGGTCAATCGCTCCAGAAGATTCATCAAATGATGCAGTACCCAGCCCTCGTCCCATGCTACTCGATGCTTGGCGCGAACGGAGCACTGAATACTGATGATTGCTCAGGCTCCTGTTGTTGTCATTAGCTTTAGATCTTATCCGGTATGAGGTCAAGACTTACGCAGGCGACACAGAGGAAGCAGGGGACAGATTGATCCATGAGCCGTTGATGCCCTGGGTACGGCTTTGCAGTGGGCTCTGATATGCATCATTGCCTGGCGAGTAGGTGTTGAAAGGTACCCCGTATACAGCCTCGTTGTACTCATCCGCCTTAAATTGACGCTTGACCGCTGTAAATGCCTTGAGCTGTTTCTGTTCCTCTGTGTCGGCGTATCGAATCTGAAGAGCAGTGGCATCTTTGCCTTCGCCAATGGATCGATTGTTGAATGCCTCGATGATCTCCTCACAGATGATAGGAGTTTCGAAGCTGTCCTCAATTAGACAACACTATCACATAGGATCTTTGCACATACCGAGCAAACCCCACGCCCCTACCCACACCGTTAGAATCTTTCAGGATCTTGCACGAGCCAGCTTGATGGTGTGGGAACGAGTCCTCAGGGAAAACGGTTTGGAAGAGCTTCTTTAGACCCTAGACAGCGTGTCAATGAATGAGTTCCTCGATTCTAGCGTTTGCATCCCCACCTCCTCGTTGATCAGACGTGGCAGATTCGACACGTAGAGATTGGTGTTGTCAGGCCGAGCCAAATCCTTCAGCCGGGAGTTGTGTGATTTCTGGAATCTCAGACTTAACAGACTTCTTCGCCATCCCCGATGAGTGCAACTACTTACACGAGCGAACTTGGCTTCATAGCCCCGATGATAGAATCCGCGAATACAATTCTCCGCGTCGACATAATTGTGGTATTTGATGAACCCGAAGCTTTGCACAGTCAGGGTAAGTCCCATGGCCCATTGGCATACGACTTACCCTTTACAATGATTGGTAGATGCATCGATGATCGACTTGCAGCTCACAACAGTCCCAAACCTGGCCCCGTATGCCGTAAGCATGTCATCTGAGGTATCAGGTTGAAGACCCCGAACATAGACATTGGTTGTACCATCGCGGTTGTCGAGAATCTTGTCCAATGTRCCACGGCCCCCATCTGGACCGCTACGGATGGCGGGCACTGGCTCGGGGATAGCCGGCTCTTGGTTGACTAATGCCCAGAAATCCACAATGACGGCTTCTCCATTCGGACTCTTCCAAACCTGAGGATAAGGGGAGTTACTCGCCGACATCGGTGAGGGCGTGGAGTATGCTGCTGGGGATTGCCCCGGCACATAGGGATATGCTTGACCAGGTCCGAAAGTAGGCGTCTGTGGGCTGGCGTCATCATGAGAGGACCACGACCTACGGCGTGGCTCCATGAGTCCTGGTACCGGAGGCATGCCTTGAGAGGATAGCCACTGCGAACCGCGGGGCGTATTTGGCCCATGAGTGAATCCGGTGGGTGCGTAGCTTTGAAAAGGTCCGGTTTGGTAGGGAGAAGCTGAATGAGTCGGCCAGTTGAATACTTGGGGGAATTGGCGAAAGGCAGCCTGAGTAGGAATTGGTCCAGCCTGGGTATAAGAACCCTCATTGAGATGATAGAGGAGGTGGCCGTTCATTTTGGAACCACTTTTGGTATCCAAAGACTGGCCACCATTTGGCACATAGCCACTGACTGCATTGTCTTGGACGCTGTAGGAATTGGTTTGCAGGTTGGCGTTCTCGAAGGATTCCGTGAGGCTGTCTACTGCGTTGCCATGCTCCGAATGCATGTGAGATGGTGCATAGGAGGAATAGATCTGGCTAGGAAGCGAATTCTGTCTGAACTGCGCACTATGCATGTTTGCGTAGKSGTTCTCTGTCAACAAAAATAGTTTTAGTCGCTCATTCATCCTCAATGTATGAGTCTTCACGATGCATTGCACATAAGAAGAAGCTTGGTTTTGGCAAGGAGAGGGGAAATCAATCATGCTGTGGGAGAAGAAGATGCCTGACAGCTAGGGAAACTCATTGCTTCACAACAGGTACAGCGATAGTGTTTGCCCAGCCCAGCAGATCAATTCAGAAGAGACAGGCAAGCATGTTCAAGTGATAGGGGTACTTACGAGCCATTTGTTTTTGTATCCGTGCAATGTACCGATAAAGGCACTCCGATCAATGTCAGCGAGTGCTGTAGACTTGATCTAGGCTTGGAATCCTCTGAAAGTGAGCGTGAATGAAGGATCGACTCGCCGAGACAGTCTGAAGACGGCCAACTTACGGCTGCAGCAGGTAGGAGTTCACTGCTCCGAGGAATATAAGTCAGCGGTACAATCATGAAAGGGTGCAAGAGAACTCACAGCACTGCTTGGGAGCTCAAAGAGAGATCAGACGGTGACGAGGATGGCTGCAAGTAGTTCGATGGATACAGAGAGCATGCACGAGCGAATTGGCAATGATGTTGTTGAATGTGCAACCAAGGATGGATGAGAAGGGAGATGTTGGATGTTGGGAGAAGAACAAGAGGAGAGAGCGAAGTCAGGGTAACGAGATCTGTATAAACAAACAAGTTGAAGAGAGGAAGGAAGGAAGAGGAGGTAAGAGGGTGGTGGTGGAAGAAAAGAATGTCCTTGTGAGGAAGGTGCTACACGAGGGGACACGATCTGGTCAACTGCCACCCCTGACCAGCGACCGGGTCGCTGATGCCTTCAAGAGCTCGATTTTGAGGAATGAGTTAAAGAAGAACTGCAATTGGAGCTGATTGATTGATTGAATTCACGGACACGCTTGCTCCTGAGGTGAATAGGAGAGGATGAGGATGGGGATTTTCACAGTGGCTGGGTTTACATCGTGAGGTCCGTGACGGGCCCACCTTGATAGAGCAGATGTAMAAGCGTAGTATGTTGACAGGCGCTCCAGCCTCCAGCAAACTGCAGCCTTGACCGATCTCGCATGAAGTGTCGCTGTGGTCATTCCAACCTGATCACTTCCAGTTGCAGAAGTACAATGTATTGCAATTTGACGGATTTTTCCTATCATGCCTAGGCCTTGCGGGTTGGAACGCGAGATCGTACCTCTTCTCAAGCAGTGCTCTGGCACTCGGCCATTGAATGAGGTCAGCAAGAAGTAGATCGTCCCTGTTCGGTGCAGTGACGCCACGATGCCCTTGCATAGAAATGCTTTGCCCCATCGACAGAATCACCAACCAGGATCATTTCCCCGGACATGCATGTGGCTCGCTCAAACAGGCTTATGAACCGACGAGTGCTATTCTTAGCGGAGGAAGAAGACCATGGACAAAATCCCACCAGGCAGGCTGTCCGGATTTTGGGACATTTATCCTGCCCGTCTACCTACCATTTGGTCATTTGTATCACACCTGTCGCTTTTTTCCGAAAGGCAGCCGCATCCTCTGATTTGATCACATTTCCAACGCTCGGCTTCTTCCAAGGTCAAWGGCCTGATCAATCCCGGAAGCTTAGATGACCTAGGCGTATCTCTGTCAGAATCATGACTCTCCCAAAGTCCATAAGCTTTGGGATGTCTCGGAGGCGTTCTATTGCATACGCAGGGAAAGTAGGCCTGCCGGCTTCGCTCTAGGCAGCACGTAGGTCAAGCATGGAAAGACTGCGAAGGAATACAAATCTTTCCAAGAAGGCGGACTTATGAGACCCATGAGTGGAGTGCACTATCAAACCAGGTGATGTTGCCCGGAAGGCGCTTGACAATTCACGAAGCTACCTTACCGTATCCTAGTGTCCGGACGGCTTGCCAATCAGACTGCAGCAAGTGTAAGCCACTGTAACCCACTCGTTGAGATTCGTCTATGCTCTAACGCAACACAAGATTTCAAATCCCCAGCTCCAATGCCGCAAAAAGCTCACGCTGTCAAATGCTTGATTCATCCGGTGACACCTACTTTCCGTTGACCTGGGTCCACCGCTTGGTGTTGGGCAATCACTCACGCTGCTACTGGCTTTCACCATCATGACCAAACGTCCTCTTGGTACTGATTGCTGCTGCGCATGGCCTTGACTATATCCTCACCTTTCTCAACGCTTATCCCTCGTTGCTCGGAGATTATCTTGGCCAGCTTCGTATTGACCTCCCTTGCCATGTTGGCCGCATCACCACAGACGTAGAAGTTGGCTTTCTGTTCTTGCAAGAGCTTGTTGACCAGTTCGCCATTTTCCTCGAGCCGTTGCTGAACATAGACCTTCTTGGATGAATCGCGGGAGAATGCGGTGATGAGTATAAAGGATCCGCCCAAATCCTTTTTCATGTTCTGGAGGAAAGTAGTGTCCATGTCAGCAATCATGATTGATCAGAAGTGTATCATCAGGAGCCATGACCTACCTCCCACTCATCCTTATACAGATAGTCCTCCGTGCTTCTCCTGCAGCCATAGAAGAGAATAGTCTGGCCGACCTGCTGACCCGCYTTGGCCTGTGCCGCCCTCTCCTGCACGAAGCCACGGAAAGGAGCTACACCCGATCCTGGCCCAACCATAATGATCGGTTTGGAGGGATCTGAGGGAAGCTTGAAGTTGGAGTGACGCACGTGAACAGGCACGTGGAAGCCGTTGTATTTGTTTCGGGGTCCAGTGATTGCATAGGTCAGCCCGTGTGGATCCGGGTGCTCGTCGCCGTGCTGTTTCTGTTTGAGTGCGAGCAAGTAATTCGTTGTGACCCCCTTGACAATATGATCCGCACCGGGCACCCGGATCGTTTCGACGACCGCGGTAATGGAGATTTGGTTCTTTTGAACAAGTGATGAAGAGGAGATGGAGTAATAGCGGGGCTGGATCTTCTTGATCTCCTCTATCATGATGGAAAAAGGTACATTAGTCCACTTGCTTTGGCCCTCGACCTTCTCCAACACTTGAGCGATATTCAAGTATTGCTGTGAGACCTTCTCGGAGAAATAGTCCTTATCACTGCCAAGCCTCGTCATCTCCGCCTTCGCAGTGTCGTTGGGAGCGAAAGGTGCAAGGGAAGCGATGAACTGGCGAGATACGGGACCGCAGATCTCCATGTGATACCGAATGGCCGCGTCAAAGGTCGTTGGAGTGGGAAAGGGCACCCGCGCGGTCGGATCGAGGCCCTTGACGCTGATGACTGTATGGCGCTTATCCGCTAAACCAAGGATGTTGACGAAACGGTCCACCTCACGTCCAGCATTCGTAGGCCATACCGCGATGTGGTCCCCAGTCTCATAAGTCAGATTGGAACCTTGGACGTCGATCTCCATGTGGAGGCAATTCCGGTCTTTGACGGTAAAGACTTCTCTCGATTCCACGATGGGTGCAATATAAGGGTTGTGGGAATTGAAGGGACCCTTCTGCTTGCCTTCCAAATGGTTCTTGTTGGGTTCGCCAAGATAGACCTCATCTGAATCTGCCTTCATCTCGTGTCGCTCCGTAATGGCAAATATGGGCTCGTAGACGGCCTCGCGCTCCTCGAGACCCATTTTCTCCGACAGCTGTGTCCACATGGGCTCTTTCCAGGCCAGGAAGTCCTCCTCCATTGTGCCGGCGCCATCGTCGCCCTCTCCAGGCTGGCCTATTCTAGTGGCGCCAAGCTTAAGCAAAGCTTCGTTGACTCTACGCACCATTGAATTGTAATGTTCGTAGGTATTATTGCCCAGGCCAAAGGCCACAAAGTTCAACTTCTCCAACGGCTTCTCATCGATGCCCCCGCCATTGCTGAAGGTTGTATCTTCTGCCCGGACGAACTCATAGAAATCTACGGCGTTATCGGTCGGCTCGCCCTCGCCATAGGTGGCCAGAACGAAGAAGGCTATCTTGTCTGCCGGGAAGGTGTCTAGGTTCTCATAGTCATAATCCTCCAAGTCTGCGGTCATTGTCTTCAGACCGAACCGGGATGATCCTTCCTTTGCAAGCCGAGCGGCGTAGTCTTCTGCGGTACCTGTTTGTGAGCCGTAGAATATGACGGTGTTTTTGTCGGACTCGTCCATCTTCTCAAGTATGTTCCTCGTCTTGCCAGCTTTGTGGCCATTTGCAAGGGAATATGAGCCTGCATAAGGGTCTTTTGGAACAGCCCAATAGGTGCCTTTGGTGAAATAGGCGACAGTTCCCACGAGGAGACAGCCAAGGACGATCAGGTCCAAAGTGTCCAGTTGCGCCATGGTCAGATCGCAGCTTGCTCTCCAGATAACAAGGAGTTCCTGCTAGCGGTGTGGACGCAGCTCTAGATTATGTACGCATACCCTTTGATCCTGATAGATGCAATGTTGATTTGCCGGCAAAAGGGACTAGTAAGACAGGGTAGGAGAGGATTTTGAATGTGGATTAAGGGTCACTTGCGTGGAGAAAAGGACAGACTGGGATGGGGAACCACGTGGCAATTGCCTCCAAATCTGAGATGGCTATGTTAAAGTGATCGTCAGCTAGAAGTGAGGACGAGTGTTTGACATTTCATAGGTGTCATTGATTCTGCATGCTACGTCCGAACTTTATCGCCACGCCTCAAATTGATCGTCCTAATCTGACGGCCTCTTATCGATAAGCAACGATACTCAGGGGCTCCAAAATGTTTTTTTTGGGGGGGAGGGGAGGGCGGGTGGTGAAACGGGAGCCCGCGATTTGTGGGTGAAACCATGAGGGCCCGAGACGGCGGTTAGCGTTTTACAACGTACCGTTGACGTACCAAACAGCCTCTCACGCGAGCATGCAATACTGAATCCAGTGTAGAGATCGTTTTCTCTTCCTCCCCTTTCAATTGCCTTTTCCACGCCTGCGAGACTCCCGCGAGGACTTCCTTCCTTTACTCTGCCTTCTCTGCAAATAGTTTGCAGCGCCTATCAGTGTTCAATGACTTGAACCCTACGAAGGGCTGGGAAAATTGGGCGGCAAGGAGCTGGGCTCTCGCCATTGATGGATGTTAGGCAAACGAAATTGAACGACGTTGTCGGCGGGTCACAAAACCAATCACCATGATGCAGTGGAGTAGTCGCAAGAGTCACAAGTAGGAGTCAAAGTGCATCTAGAGGGGGTCCGCCTYATGCCTGGCGCTACACTATATTATGAGTACGTAAGGCATTTTCAGTGTCACGGAGAGAACGGTTTGGGCTAATGGGTGCATTGGAACACTTCAGCAGGCTTTCCCTCGTCGTCTGGTCGACATGTACCTCCGCCTAGCCCAAATGACCCGAACGAGTACGATCTGCCGCACATGCCAAATCGAGAACCTCGTGGTCGCGTCCCAACCCCTGCCAAGATCTCCGTGACAAACATTCAACCTGCCGGACTATCGTCTCCGAGCTCTCAGTCTTCCTCAACTCCGACGCGGTCTCCAATTGTCAATGGGCAGCAACAGCCACCCGAGCGCAGACCCTCCCAAGGCTACGGCCACAGCCACATCCGGAATGCTTCGAAAGCCCTCTCACAATCCCGCAATGGGGGCCTAGCTCAATCGCCTGCTACCAGTCCCATGAACCCGGGCGTGTTCAACGCTTTCCCGGCTGACATGGGGGCTAACTCCGACTACAACACCATGCTCAGGCGAGGCTTGTCACAGAAACAACCCAATCAATCGCCTGCCAACACTCTGCATGCTACTTCGCAGCAGTCTTCGACCTCTACGTTAGTTCCGGATCACGAGCCGGCTGAGCCAAGTCTGTCTGTCGCCGCGAGACGCCTGGACCGCGCTCACAGTGCAAAGCATCGACATGAGCATGGCCATCGTCGCTCCAACTCTCGCGCTCGACCAGAGCACAAGAAGACTGTTGGCGAGTTCTCTCTCCACTTCCTCTTTCACAAATTCTATATACAAGCAGACAATAAAATCGAGCAATGTGTCGAGGAATTTCATCGCTCTCCTGGCCCTGTCATTGATGGTGTGTGTGGTCCTGGCGTGGACCCTGATTTTGATCGACTACTTTGCGAGCTGGCTTATATCACCAGGCGACACGTCAAGCCACTTGTAGACACTATCATGTACTGGCATATTCATCGAGGCAAAGATGTGACGGGCATGAACAAAGAGACATTATCGCCCAAGTCAGCGACCAGTGAGCAGCCAAAGCATCGGCCAACTCCTTCGCAGGCTCGCTCGCCCATTTCCAGCTCCAAGGACACTACGACCGAAGACGTCCGTTTCGTCAACGAGCTCCGGTGCAACGTCATCACTTATCTCACTTGCCGGGTTCTGATTGAGGTCTTCACCAAGGCTGAATTGGCCGACTTAGCCTCCGAGAGACTCCAGCGCTTGGAGGCCATTATCTTTGAGCAAATGCAAGGTCACAATCCAAGTACCTTCATTGACTATCCATTCAAGAAAGCCGTATGGCTTATATACACTCAAACGTTGGGCGTCATGAGCAGCAGGCATCTTGCTAACGTCACATCCATGTTTACCAAGGATCTTTCGATCATGCAGAGAGAATTGTTTGCCAATGGCAGGACGGCGCCGCCCAAGGAGCTTGAATACAAGGTCGAAATGATGATCCATTCGATGGCTCACATACACATCAGAACGCAACCGGAGAATGTTTGGCGCGACTCTTGCACGTTTCTGTTCAAGCTTGCGGATCTGCTTCTGAACGCTCATGGTACTCCTCTCAAATACGCTTACTGTCGCGTTTTCGTCAATCTCCTGCTTCCAATCGCCTCGAATTGGGGACCGCATGTAAACACACAGAAGTTCCGAGAATTCATCTCCATCGTCAGCCCTCGAATTGCCAACATTGTCTCAAAGCCCAGACACTGGTCGGATGCTGTATCCTTCTCCTCCCTCATCCTGTGCATATCGCCGACGGACCAATTCGCCACTGCTTGGACGTCCACGATCAACAGTCTACAAACAAAGCTCAAAGATCGGAGTACGCGACCTCTGGCGCTGCAAGCCATCTCCCGGATTGTCTGGGTCTATCTGGATCGGGTCAAAGAGGCCGGCACCACGATTCGCAGGCTAGATGAAATCATGAAGACAGTGCTTCCTCCCAGTAAGAAAGTCTCCTTCAACCTGGACTTAGCCGTCTGTGAGCCCTTGATTGAGCTTGTTCGGATCATTGGCCACCATTATCAGGAGTACTGTTTCAGCAAAATCGTGTTTCCCTTGATCAACTCTGATCTCTTCGCTGCTGGAAAGGAGATCAAGGTTGACCAGCTGGATCCCGAACGGACGGTGATTGGCATTCGAGCGTTCCTTGTGATTATGGCAGATCTGGAGTCGGAACCGGCGAGCAAACAGCCCCCGTTTCCCTTATTTGATCAAGGAGGTYTGGCAGTTGGCTCAAGCACTCTTACCGGCTTTTCTCTCGAAGGTCAACGCCCCGGGTTCGCGAGCCCTGGTTTGGACTCTCGAACGCCATTCAGCTCCCGCCCAATCGTTGTCTCCAAGCTTAGCACATCTGCACGAGAATACCACACCAAGTTTTGCGACATTCTCAGCAAGATCGCAATCATTTGTGACAATGCATTCGGGGGTCAAGCCGTGCTGGATGAAAAGTTTGGGGGCTCCTTCACTCCGAAGACACCTCTGGCAGACACTTTCACATTCAGACGCCAGGCCGTGGAAGACCATCCAGGGCCTACGGAGCAGAGGCTTGGGTTTTATGAGTTGTTGCACGTCGCAGTTCAAGCCCTGCCACGTTGTCTTCCAGCTCAAGTCCAGTTGAAGCCGATAATTAATCTTCTCTGCACTTGCACTGCTCATGTACAGACAAACATCGCCGTATCTTCCATCCGATCTTTGAAAGCCATCGCAAAACAGTCCTTCGCTCAGGCTGTGACAATCGGCTTTGCTCGCTTCATCTTCAACTTTGACGCTCGTTATTCAACCATGTCCGAAGAAGGCCTTCTAGGCCCAGATCATATTGAAAATACGCTGAGCTTGTACGTTGAGTTGCTGCAAATTTGGATCGAAGAGATCAAACACAAGACGAAGGAAGCCTCAACGAGCTCTGCCACTGATGGCGTTTCTGGTAGTAGAGGACTACAACTGGATCTGACAACAATTACCAACCATGTGGATGAGGTGGAATCCCACGGGGTCTTTTTTCTTTGCTCACAGTCTAGGCGCGTGAGAGCTTCTGCGGTCAAGGTCCTCAGTATCGTCACGGAGTTTGATGCTGCTCTCGGACGGCAAAACCAAAGAATCATACACATCCTCGAAGGTGACACGCAGAGAGTGATGGACATGAATGACGACTCGTTGACAGTGGCCGAGCGAAGTCGATTACAAAAGGGCAAGAGCCAGAATGTCACACAGCCTACTTTGGTGGAGCTGAGTAGCAGCGACAATTCCTATGATGCTTCGCTTTGGCTCAAAGTATTCCCAAACATCATACGCCTGAGCTTCGAGCTTTGCCCTGCGGCTGTCATGCTGGGCCGCGAAATCATTTGCGCAAGACTGCTTCAGATGGGCGACACAATCACATCCCTGGATTCTGACGGCAGAACCTTGCCACCAATCCCTTCCCATGATCCTCTGACYACGAGAGCACCACATCGTCTTCAATCGACTTCGCCACAAATCATCATCGAGCAGTGGAAATTGTACTTGATCATGGCTTGCACCACCGTCACCAACGCTGGTGCGCAAACTCAAAGTCAGCTCGACAAATCACAGCACTTACGTAAAGCCTCAAAGATGACCGCACAGGGCCAAGAGCAAATCAGCTCCGCCAGAGCTCTCTTTGCATATGTCATTCCTCTTCTATCCGCTGGCCATGGCTCCATCCGAGAAGCCATCGTCATTGCTCTCAGTTCCATCAACATCAGTCTTTTCCGCACTCTTCTCGACTCCTTACAGTATCCGGTGACCGCCTGTAAGGAGGAAGCCAAACAACGTATAGGATCCCACCAGCGCACGGGTAGTAATTCGCGAAGGAATCCTGGCACCGACCGACTTCGAACAGAGGTTACCCAGGTCTACAGGCTCACAGCACGGTTTCTCCGGGAGCCTAGTGTGCTGCAAGACGAATGGATATTGAACAACCTTTCAACTTACACGCGAGATCTGATGATCTTCCTTGCCGACGCAGAGATCCAAGGCGAATGGGACTACCAGAAGCTAAGGCGGCAATATTGCGGACTGTTGGAGGAGGTTTTCAATGGCATCAATAAGACGCAGGACAGTTTGCGATACATCTCGTTCGAATCCAGACGCTCTGCATTTGCTCTAATGGAGGACTGGTGTGGCTATTCCCCAAATCAAGCTAATATACTTCAAAAAGAGGAGACCATGCGGCAAATGGTTTTGGAGCGCCATACCGATGCACGTGAAAGAACTACTATCGCTGCTTCGATTGAAACCGAGAAACGAGACCTAAGCACTGCCGCCCTCGGTGCCATGGCGACCCTCTGTGTACGTTTCAGCGACCTCGAAAAGCTTTTGCTTGTATATCCGCTAATCAGATCTTAGGCTGGCCCTGTGAGTTTCAAGACCGGTAGGGGTGAAACCCTCTCATTTGACAGTCGCCGCATCTTGTCATGGATTGGCCTCATTTTCGACACTCGGCTTGAAAAGCTCCATGCCATTGGACGGCGTGCTTTGTATAATCTCATAGTCAATAACAGGGACCATCCTTACCTTCTGGAAGTCTCCATTGAACAGTGCTATGCACCAGATCGTCCCCATGCCCTCGAGAGCTATATCGACGTCGTGACAAACGTTATCTACGAGTTCGAAGACTACCCTATACCCTTTTGGAGGATACTGGCCGCTCTTCTCTTTCTGCTCGGAAACGAAAAGAGCAAGATCAGAACCCAATCTGCAAAGCTTCTCCAGCGCCTTGAACAGCGAAGGCAGCAGAACTCGAGGATTCAAGATTTCGACATCAGCATCGCAGATCAGACTACGGCGGTATTCAAATCAGCGTCTTTTGAAATCTCTCGGAGTTTGTCTAAAGAGCATAAAGACCTTGCATACTTCATCTTTTCTCAATTTTCCCTACACTTTAGAAACATTCATCCGGACAATCAAAGGCAGATGGTCTATGCCATACTTCCCTGGATCCAAGTCATTGAACTCAAGGTTGAAGCAGGACCTCAAAAGCCTGATCATAAGAAGCCAACCCCCCACTCATACATGTTGCTTGCGAACTTGTTGGAGATTACAACGAAGACTAGCACCGTTTTGCACAATGAGGTGCAAGCCTTATGGAAAGCCCTTGCCACAGGCCATCCTGGAAATGCGCAGCTTGTCCTCAACTTTGTCATCGACTTGAGCTTGGACCGCGGAGATCAAGCGTTTGTCCGCTACGCGAAACAAATCATTGTATATATGGCCGGTGACGCTGCGGGTCCCAAGGTCGTGGAGTTTCTTCTTCAGCAGATTACCTACAAGCACATGGTTCATAAGATACCTGCCCCCATTATGATGCCTCCAGACAACCTCGGCCTGCCGTATGTCGCGGATCTTTCGGAGGCCTTACCGATTGTCAACCACCAGGTATGTATGGGCCTTTAGTCTGCTCGCTGTATACTGATACGTAGCAAGGAAATGTTTTCGCTATCTCAGTTGGCTCTGATATATCTCGTGGACCTCATTGTCGCTCCTATGACCGTTCAAGCTGAACAAGTTCCACTGCTCCTTCATGTCATCCTTGTGCTTTGGGACAATCAGATTCCCTTGGTTCAAGACCAAGCTCGGGAAATGCTAGTCCATCTGATACATGAGCTCATCATTACAAAGATACCTGACAGCCAGCTCGAGCAATTGAGCTCAAAGAAAACGGCTGCAGAAGCCTTCGTCGAATCAGTTCGACACCGTGAACCCGGAGTTGTTTGGCAATACCACGACAAGATTGCCAAAGTCGGAGAGATAAGTACGGGGGACGACATGCAAAATTCAAAACGCGTTCCGCCTGCTATGCCAAATGTGACCGGGCAGGTCGTCGATATTTTCTCTATGGTCTATCCTGACATCCAGGACACCATCGCCAAGATCGCATTGAATTGGGGAACGTCATGTCCAGTGAGGCATATTGCCTGCAGATCTCTGCAGATCTTCCGCTGTGTTCTCGTTTCCCTCGATCGTCCTATGGTCAATGATGTTTTGGCTAGGATCTCGAATGTTATTGTGCACGAAGCAGACGACGTACAGACATTCTCACTAGAGATGCTCAACACCGTCGAGAGCATCATCGCCGCCCTGGAACCTGCCGAAATCCTGTCATTTCCTCACCTCTTTTGGACGACGTGCGCTTGCCTTGGTACAGTCTTGGAGTCAGAGTTTGTCATAGCCGCTGGAATGCTGGAGAAACTTCTGCCGAAGCTCAATTTAAATGATCCTGCCGTGATCAAGCTGTTGCGGAAGACAAAGCCAGTCAATTGGCAAGGTACATTTGAAGGCGTGGCCCCCCTGGTTTATAAAGGCCTCAAATCCGATAAGTCCTTGAACACTTCCTTGAATGTACTTGATCTACTGGTCGATCTGCCGGACCTTGATCTGATTGGCAATCATACAAGGCTGCTATTCACCACATTGGCCAACCTACCAAGGTTCTTGCAATGCCTCGCGGACGGGCTTCAAGCCAGCGAGTGTAGGGAATGTGCCGGACGACTTGCTCTGGTGGCTGAAGCTCAGGACAAACCCCAGATAGGCCAGGTCCTGAACAATTTCAGTCAAGGCAAATATGCAGCAGATGGAACTTTCTTGCAACACATCTTGGCTTCGCTACAAGAGGAGTACTTTCCTACCTGGGAATTGAAGGTCCTTATCTTCGTGATAGGGCTTCTATCCAACAGGCTGCGATGGTACAAATTGCAGACATTCGAAGTGCTGCGAGCCCTGATCAGGGACGTAGACACACGCCGCTCGGAGATATCCAATTGCGGACCAGACCTCATAACCCCTTTGCTGGCGCTTCTCACCACCGAATTTTCTGCTCCTGCGATTGCTATACTTGATCATGTCTTTGTCATGTCGGAGACTCCCCTGAGCGACCAGCACATACGAATGAGCATGGCTGGTCTGGGGTCCAAGTCGATACCGATACGGAAGACGTACGAGAAGACGACGAGTCTTTATGGAATACCCGAAGAGACTGGCTGGTCGGTGCCGATGCCTGCAATCTACTCAAGTACCACAAGACACAACATGCAGCTGATCTACCAGGACTTTGTCAATCCCAGCGGATCCGGGAAAGAAGCCATTCCGACTCCAGAGCTGGAGTTCCACGCTGAAGCTGAGCAAGATCCCACTTATTTCGCTCGCGAGCGGTCCAATACGCTGGACACGCAGGATACGGCGGTCGCAAGCGAAGCAGAAGGAGGGATGAGCGACATTTTGACCAAACTTGTGGACTTGGATGCCTTCTTCGATGAAACACTCGATGCGACCGAGGAAGCATCGCAACGGTATTCCGCACGTTCCGCTGGCCGGTATCGTGCAGGTTCGGACGCTGTGGTCGATATCTATGATCAGGAGACTGCGCCAATCCTCCAGAGGACGCTCGGACGCAGTCCCTCTAGCTCCTCGTTACACAATCAAAACCTGGGTGAAAGACAACACCCAACGGTAATGACACCAACGGCATTCACCTCCTCTACACCATCCACTTCGGCCGCGCCTCCCCGGCCACCCTTACATTCCAGATCTGTAACCTCTCCTGCCAACAACATCTCCAAGCTGTCCCGCAACGAGGTTGAGATCTTATCAGAAGATGAGGCAGGAGACGGGACCTTCTCGGAGGATGAACGCTCGACGGGTCACGTCGCGGCCAACGATTCGAGGCTTCTGGGCAGCAGTCTACAGCGAAGAAACACTTCCTCATTACGCACGGCACCGCCCGCGCTGGAGGGTAAGGAGATGAAGCAGAGGGGTCTATTCAGAGCTCAAAGTCGCTCACGAGGACATGATCTCGGCAGCCCAAGTGTACCCAAGGTTCCTGAGGCGTACCTGAAACGGCAGGAGACCGGATCGCAATTTTAGCACTGATCCTGCGCTGCTGAGCATCATGTGCTCGTCAGACGTGCTCCGGTCGGCAATCATTCAGTGATGAAGGCATTGAAGCTGGGCTTCAATAGATCCGGGCATGGACGAAATGATGAAGCCACGTTTTGAGGAAGGGTACGACCGGGAGCATAGCGATGACACCGTGCGGCATCTTCCACTATCTGCTCAAATGGCTGTTGTAAAGACACTCGCAATTGCATGCTGAACAAATGTCATAGTATACTTTAGGAAGAAAAAGAAGAACATTTGCAAACTGCCACACCAGTCACTGACCCCTTAATTTGATTGTCTTGATTGTGTTTTTGATTTGTTTAGACTAATGCCGTTTAGGATAAGCGTATGTTGTGAAGCACTTAACTTTTAAGCAAGAAATTTATGATTTTGGCGGGATTAAGGCCAAATTCCGGTGGTCTGCCTTCAGTGCGAATATGCAATGCTCCATTGGAACGTAGGCGTGCAAAATTGTCGTGAACATCTTATCATTTAATAGCCTTGGAAGCTGGAGTGAGCGAAATTGACTCTCCCGCTCTCGCCATGTCTACCACGGGGACTGTCACGCAGACAGTCAACGCCGATAATATCCTGCATCTGTTCCCTGATGTGAACACGTCACTTGCCTCAAGTCACAGCGTGCCTACCGGCAACGCGGACCTGGCAGGYTACGATGAGGAGCAAATCAGATTGATGGAGGAAGTATGTATAGTGCTGGATCCCCAAGACAACCCAATCGGAAGCGCCAGCAAGAAAGTTTGTCAGTCTCGCCATAGCCTAATATGGGTGCAATGGTATTGATACTGGCTCAACAGGTCACCTGATGAAGAATATCAATGAGGGTCTCCTTCACCGTGCATTCTCGGTGTTCCTGTTCAACTCGAAGAACGAGTTGCTCCTACAACGACGAGCTTCCGAGAAGATCACTTTCCCAGACATGTGGACGAATACCTGTTGCTCGCATCCCCTTGGCGTGCCAGGCGAGACTGGCAGTGAGCTCGAGACGGCAGTCTTGGGCGTGAAAAGAGCTGCACAGAGGAAACTAGACCACGAGTTGAACATCAAGAAAGCGCAAGTACCACTAGACAAATTCGACTTCTTGACCCGCATCCACTACTTGGCCCCTAGTGACGGCCAGTGGGGCGAGCACGAAGGTGGGTGTGAACATGGTCCCTGAGGCCGACCCCAGTGCCGTCATCCGCTAACGAGCGGACCAGTTGACTACATTTTATTCATCAAGGCGGATGTGGATCATGCCCCCAATCCAAACGAGGTGCAGGATACCCGCTACGTGTCACAATCCGAGCTGAAGAGAATGTTCGAGGAGCAGAATGGGAAATTCACGCCTTGGTTCCGACTGATCTGCGAGTCCATGCTCTACGAATGGTGGAATCACCTGGACAATGGATTGGAGAGATATCTACATGAAAAAGATATACGTAGGATGTGATGGGGCGGCCAACTCGGTAGTCGGCTTGGACGACCATAATGATAATTCCACCAGCGCGGTACCTGTATCCTTCCGTCCAAATTGGAGATCACCGCAGGGGCATTGGCTCCCAGAGTGACAGTATCGAGACACACATCTCCGAGAGAGTGGGGCGAGAGCGGTCAGAGGCGTGGTCAATGTGACAGAGGCGCAGTAGCCGGCTGCATCGAAAAGCTTGCCACGTCACTTGTTCTGAAATCATTTCACCGACGCAGAAGGACGATGGCAACCGGCTTTCACGGACTAGGATAGCACAGGGTCTACTGCTCTTGCCGAGCACCCTCGAGGCCAGAGGACGCACTTGAATTGGTACTTGAAGCAGGGCAAGCTGCTCCCTCGAGAATGCAACGGAGGATTGAATCATCGGAGCATTATAGACAGCGGTCGACAGTTGCCTTGTGTGGATTGTGCGTACACACGGTTTGTTTGTGCATGAAAATTGCCTTAAAGCTCAAATGGCAGGCGCAACCGACAGGCACTATGTAAGGTACCGGTACATCTGCAGCCCTCGGAAGAGCCTTCATTCTATCATAATGTCGTTCATGCTCGATTCCAGGTCAGATTCCATCTGTTGCAGCYTCAATTCCACTATTTCTCCCATTCGCCGACGTGATGGATGCGGAGATTTTACGATATAATTCAAAGTAGTCTAGGTACGTATGCGATGGTACGCTTGTATGGGACCAGAACAAGCTCCACCCTGGGTCCATGAGTCCATCGGTCCATGGCTCGAGCGAGCCTTTCCTGTATCAATATCTGGGTGCGTTGACAGCGGATCACCAGAGCCTTGAAGGAGGTCACAGGGTAGAGGGACCGACATCCTTCCTCTCGTGAATGGCTCAAGTGCTACCGCTAGTCACGGGGAAGGGGGAACCGTCTGAACAGTGGACGGGGACGATATTGGTGCTATCGTCTAGTCGTCTAGGCGGAACATACGGAGCTAATCTGACTCGGCGACTCTACCAATTGCTGCTTATTATCCACCAACCAATGCGGACCAGCAGTACAATCGGAGAAGCTGCCAACACCTGGATTCCTTGGCCTGCATCGCAACTCATTGACAGATTCGGTATTTCAGAGCTTCCATCCCCACTACCCTTCTGTTGTCTACGGCACCTTGCTTCCACGCTCTACACTTGACCGACAAGTTCTTCACCTCCTAATTGCAGGGCTACCAGCTCCACGCGATATCTGCACGCTTGCTTGCATCGTCCGACCTGGGACGTTATATTGACCGCTTCTCCCGTCTTCCACATAAGCTCTTTGCGTTGATGTCGGTTGACTTTCGTCATTATCTTCCTTGCTTAAGATTTCCCCACCGCCTTGAAACGGTGTCAAGAACACAGCTTTCGAAAGAGCATAGTGGTGACTTGACCAGGCCAATCGACCGAAAGCAAAGCAAGCCCTTTTCCAGGCTCCTTGACTGAACAGCCGCTCCCATTTTCACTATYCTTGGATCTTGGACTCTTAGCATTGACCTCCCACAACTCTACCACATGAATGACGGGATCCGCAAATTTGTGGTATCACCATGGCCATCAGTCAGGCTGCTTTCGACTCTATCATCGGCCACAAAGTCGTCAAGTCCAAGTCTGATATCGGGGTCGACACCTATTCCGCCATCTCGACACAGTCGAGCTCTTCCACCACGGCCAGTGACTCCCTGAAGCTCGCGCTCAACACCCCAGTCAGTACCCTGTCGGCTTGTACCGATGCAGTAGCCTCTACCGTCCGCAGGCTTGAGGCTTCAGAAGTTGATCAGGCGGCCGAATGCCTTGCAGATGCGTTCCGTGATGATGACCTGGCCCGATATTTCACCCATACCCCTGACCGTAAGCCAACTTCAGACCTCCGCAAATTGCACTTTACCATCATGAAATGCATTGTGAGAGCACATGTTCAGTGTGGCCTGGCGACCGTCATTGGTGAAAACTACGATTGTGTCGCACTATGGTAGGACATTGCTGCACTTACACGGCTCGTCCAATGAGATCGCTAATCCGGTGTACCAATCAAGGATGCCTCCGGGCATGGACATGGATGGCCTTTGGCCAATGCTGAGGAGTGGCATGAACCGATTGCATTTCTTTTGCCGAGACATGACCAAGGAAGGAAGGATACGCTTCTTCGATGAATTCCTTCCCACCCTGCACCATGTCAAACACCAAACCCTTCAGGAACACGACCATGACTCTTGGTATCTGGTCTACATTGGCACCAAGCCTGGGAGTAGGAAGAGGGGGTACGCCAAGAGACTGATCGAGGACGTGACGAGGAAGGTGAGTCTGGCGTCCCAATTGCATTCATCACTCTTGCAACTGCCCCCTTTCCTACAAGTCAGGCTAAGCGGAGACTCACCATTACCACCGGGATCAGGCAGACGAAAAGAATCAATACTGCTACCTCGAGAGCACGAACGTGGCCAACGCAGCGCTCTACAACAAGCTTGGCTTTGCTCACCAGTCATACATCCATTTCAAGCGAAGTACGCCGCATGTTGTGCTCGACGTCATGACCCGACCGCCGCGAGCTCGTGCCGTCGCTCGTCACATTGCATGACGCCCACCTGGTAGTGGACGCATCGAAGTCTACTGCCGGTCCCAGATTCTGTTATGATTGCCGGTGAGAATGAAATTGTAAGTCGGTCATTGACCAGCAAGACTTGAGACTCTTTGGATACTGAGGATCTAGATTCCAATAAGAGACTGACTCAATGAATTGAAACCATGTAGGCTTTCGGAAAAAGGAACAGATTGACAGCAGAATATGAGTGGGAGTTGGAGTTGGCATATATCATTGAAAAAAAAAAAAGCCATCCGCAAAGGGATTGATTGAAACCAGAGAGCAGTGACGATCATGGTACTCATCTGAATTATTCAAACACAGCATTTCGGCTACGTATGTTCAAAAAATATGATCCATATCATTACCAGTTGTGGCAGATTGTGCAAGGGCTCTTCCCAGCCGTCAATTCTCTGATTGGCTGTCAGGGCCATCTCCGGTTCGTAAGCATTTAACTGGCTGCAGAGAAGCAGTCGGAAGACTTTGCGATGACAAGTGAAACATCAGCATCGCTCAAATACCCTATACAAGCCCTTCAAATCTGCGACCTCAATCACGCCTCTTAGTAAGTCCTGGCTTGCGACCAGCCTCGCCCTCAGAGCAGGAAAAAGCACATGCTCGAGTACTCGTTCCATGTCGTGCCGCTTGCTCACCATCTCTTCGCCTCCCTCTGTCTGAGCAGCACCTCCCATGTCCGCCTCATGAGCAACATCTTTCTGTGCCTGTGCGGGGGCAGCTGAAGGATACGGCGGCAGCTGCTCCGGTGTATATAAACGTGCCAACTCCCGCAAAAAGCTCTCAAAACACGCGGCCTCGTTACCCCATTCCACACAAGGGCCCAGTCGCATCAAGAAACGCGGCAGCTTGGCCAAGCTGGGCGTATACCCCTTCAATAGCAGGGGCAGCGTGATCAGCTCCCCCGCTTCCGAGACGTCGAAATTGAAGTACTCGAGCAGCATGTCCCGCCGCTCGATCAGCTGCTGCGTCACCTGCTCGGGCACGGCTTCCCATTCCTCGGGCGGCATAGTTTCGGCTTCAGCTTCGAGTTCCCGCGCGTTGTCGACGCCCAGTCGTATGAGAGCACGGACGTCCAAGGGCGTCTCGAACGTGATGGCGCCGAAATTGCCAAAGTCGGCCAGACCGAGCTGGTAGAAGTATTCCTGGCTGATGAGGCCGTAGTCGACCAGAAACAGTTTGACCCCGGATTGAATGGCGACGATCCGGCGGAGTGGATCCACAAGGCCGACGTAGGTGTGGGAGGCGAAGATCTCCGTCAAACCGGCGTGCATGGCTGAGCGGACGGTGGCGCGGAGATTCCTGATGGTGATCAGATGGCAGTCAGTCCGTTCTTGAGGGACGTGGCGGTATTGTGGGCCACCTGCATTTGGGGCTGAAGGGTTGGATGTCGTGGGGCCACCAGCGGTAGAAGACGGCAGCATAGAGGTGATTTTGCGGACATTTGGGTCAGTACGGACTAGATTGTTCTCGTAGGGTCTGGCAGGCGTTTGGGTCTTAGCTCTCGCTTGTGTCGATTTGGCTGTCGATGAAACGTTGGTTGGACCAGGGGTTCGTGTGGTGCTAGGGAGTAGCGACTGTGTAGTGAAGGTCCGACTGGTGTCGACTTGTGTGAGCTGTTCATGGACGGCTGTACAGACGCTCTCTATGATCTCGTCTTCGTTGAGGAAGTTCACTTCTCGTTTCGTAGGGTGCACGTTTACATCCACCCGTTGGGGGTCGATATCCAGGCTGAGGTAGATGAATGGATGGCCTCCTTTGGGGAGAAAGGCCGAGTACAGCTGCTCGATCGCCTTCTTTACCGCGGACGATTCGACGGAACGATGGTTGATGAAGAGAAGGATGGTCGTCTTCTTGACGTGGTAGTTGGCGTTGCTGGCCCATCCAGACGCCTTGAAGCCCCATTTCTGGTCACTGACGGCGAATTGGAGGAGCTCATTCGCTACAGCAATGCCGTAGATGTGGCGAATGCTGTCGACGGTGGTAGCATTCGTAGGTGTGGAGATGCTGATGGCGGAATCGGCATGCTTCTTGCATGAGAAAGCAACGCCTGTACAGTGCACAGCATAGCGACCAACCACATCCAGAATCTTAGCATACTCCTCGCTGGGTGATCGGAAAGCGCGCTTCCGTGATGGGACGTTGTAGAACAAGTCCTCGACCTGTATACCATGAGTCGATGGCAGCGGGTAGACTTGAGTGGTGGCTGACCGTTATCTGGGTGCCTCCTCGCCCGGCAATTGGCTTTGGATCGGCATTTTGGCCTGGCTTTGCTGGGGTCAACTTGCCATCTGCATAGTGAGCTCGCCAGGCACAGCTAGAGTCGGCTGTCTTGGTGGTGATGGTGAGATGAGCTATGTGGCTGATGCTGGCTAAAGCTTCGCCCCTGAAGCCGTATGTACCGATCGTGGTCAAGTCCTCAAAGGTCTTAAGCTTGGACGTGGTAAATCGCTCGCAGAGAATCGTCATATCATCCCGCTGGCAACCTTAGCTGACGGTCTCCTGGCTTTTCGCTTGTTTTCCGAGTCAAGAGTTTCGAACCTACATTGATACCATGGCCATTATCGGTAATTTGGAGCAACTTCAACCCACCGTCCTTGACTACGATTTCCAATGAAGTGGAGCCAGCGTCCACGGCATTTTCAATGAGTTCTTTGAGTGCATGCACTGGAGCGACAATGATCTCTCCTGCGGCAATCTTGTTGACGACATCCTGGTCAAGAGCCTATTGCAAGACTACCATGAGTCCTTCTCGTCGTCCAGGAAACGAAATGGCAATCTACCTTGATCCGCTTCGGGGCCTGAGGAAGCGCCTCTTCAGCTTTCCTTTTGCTGCCCCTTAGCGGTGTCTCCGCTGCTGCACTATTCATGATATCAACGAATCAAGCTCCCAGCTGGGATTTGCATGAACCTCGGAAAAGGATTGGGGAGGAATAATGCATGATCCGCCCCTGCGCAACTCCGGGCAACCCCTTCCGGCCATGGTTCGGGCGGAGCGTGTGGGGTGCGCCTGCTAGGAGAAGCCAGAAAGATAAGGGCCCGGGACGGTTGGACTTATCCAGAACCAATTCGAGGCACAACGCCAAGCAGGAATTGCGGCATAAGTAAAATCATCTCTTGCCTGTCAAGTGGACTTGGCTTCATCTCATTCTTCTATCATGGAAGCTCTGTCGCATAGCATGCAGTCGCCAGCTTCAGGCACGCTATCGCGAATGGACAGCAATGTGCGCGCCTGCTGAGCTGCGCTCCCTTGAGCCGCATCGATGCATTCCGAACAGGCTTTGATCACATCACCTTGATCCAGCAGACATGTCTTCTTGGCCAGGGCGATTCTTCGCCAATGATGAAGAAATGGGCAAGAAGAACGATGATCACAGGCCCAATGGCCCCTCTCAGCCCGCCCCATGGTCTGTCCGGAAACCTGCGCCCGCCGTGAGAAAGAGGAGGATACTGTACCTTATCGGTTTCCTCCTCTTCGCCTTTTTGTTCGTCAGAAACCTTCCTACAGATCTAGGCCCACGGTACAGGATGGCAGATACAAGACTGCAGCCACTCACGCCGCCCGATTCAAAGCTCGTCAAACCTCAGACAGACCCTCAGAAGAAGAAGCCCCSGAAGCCCGCTGGCCCCACTGAAGCAGAAGAGCATTACTTCGACGGCCCCATCAAGTTCTACAAATTGGCTGCGACTTTGTATGCTGCCACCAAGCTAAGAGGGGACAGGGAGTTCAACAAGAACGTCTTGTTTGCTGCGTCCAGTCTCAAGAGCTTTTCAGAATTATTGCCATTGGCGTGCGAGATGGCAAGATGGGAACGAAGCGACGTTCACGTGGCAATCATGGGTCGTGATGACATGGACCTACAGGAGATCAGGCAGGTCAATGGCGTCGCCGGGGACGGTTGCCCCGTCCATTGGCATGACGCTCGCCCAGACTACTCGAGGTGGAGCACCGATTCAAGGATGGAATCTAGTGTCGCTGCAGGCTTGGACCATGTTCACAACTTCGTCCATCCCCAAGTCATTCTCGTGGACGATTCGGATCGGGAAGACGACTTCTTCATCGATGCTGTCAGGACCACGGCCTTGGAGTTGTCCAAATCTCTGATAGAGCTCCCCGCAAATGCAATGGAAAGTTTGATGTGGATCACGCGCCTGGACAGTGCATCCCTGGCAGCCTGGCCGATGATCAACATCAATATTCTCATACAGCCGCCGTCGGGCTCGTCGGCCTCCATCGTGAGGTTGCTCAGATCTCTGGAAAGTGCTGATTACTTCGGTGCAATATATCCCCATCTGACCGTTGAGCTTCCGGAAGACACTGATGCTGCGACATCGAAATACCTAGAGAATATTGTGTGGCCACCAATCGACTGGTCTGGATCGGCTCATATGTCCCAGGTCACCATCAGGCACCGAGTCCGGAGAAAAACGACGTCGCCGGAGGAGGCGTCCGCAAGGCTGGTCGAATCCTTCTACCCAAAAAGACTCGTCAATTCGCATGTACTTCTGCTCTCGCCGCAAGTCGAGCTCTCGCCTTTGTATTATCATTATCTTCTCTACACCATCTTGGAATTCAAATATTCCAGCCACGCCGTCAAGACGGCGAAAGACGACGACAGCTTAATGGGCATCAGCCTCGACTTGCCCACAGTATACCTTAATGATACCACTCGCTTCCTTCCGCCTATCACGGACAAGCTGAAGTCAAGGGCGCAGGAAGAGGGTGCGCCCTTCCGGTGGCAGTCACCCAACAACAATGCTGCCCTCTACTTTGGCGATAAGTGGAAAGAGTTCCATTCTTTCCTGGCAGGCCGCTTGACCAAGCCTCCCTCCAGATCACCGAAGGCTGTGAGCAGCAAACATCCTGCCTGGCTTGAGTACATGTCTGAGCTCATGCGGGCAAGGGGCTACTCGCTCTTGTATCCTGGCGATTGGGTCAATGAAACCGCTCTCAGCACAGTCCATGATGAGCTCTACCAAGTCCCCGAGGAATTCTTGAGCGAGCCAGCCCCTGCGGACCGCCCTCTACCTGAGATCTCAGGGGATGAACCTCTGGAGGCGAATGTCTCCCGTGGGTCCCGCAAGCCGCCTCCCAATGACGAACGTCCCTTACTGGAATCATCCCTCACATCTCTTCTCCCCAACCAAGGGGATTTTCCAGCGCTGAACAAAATTCCCCACGTCACTTTTGAAGGGAAGCCAGTCGACCGTGACTCTTCCTTTGCCGAAGCGGTCTCCTTCACGAAACAATTCTTGGGTACTATTGGAGGCTGTCAGGCCTCTGAAACGCCTCCTGGACACAAGAGCTTTCAAGCCATTGACCTCTTTTGTCATGTGGGCGAGCCTTACGAATTCTACGTCCCCGATGATCCCGCGGCAGCAACAGCGGCCAAATCAAAGCCTGCTGCTTCCCTACCGGTAAACGACCGGGTGTTTGACGCAGATGTGATGCAGCCTGGGGATGCTGAGACCGCCAAGGCAGAAGCTGCACACCATCTGAACAGGCAATCAGGAAGCACGGATTCCGGTTCTGCACCGGTGGAGCAGAAAACCAACGAAAAGGATAAAGAGGCGCCAAAAGTAGCCGCACTGGAAGAGGAGAAGCCCAAAGAAGCTCCTGACCGTGAAGCTGGGACCAAGAAGGCCATGGAGAAAGGCACGCTTGCGAAGGAAGGCAAATCGGATGCATCTCCACAGGAGCCTAAACGTGGAGCATTCGATAAAGAGACGCCCAAGCCCGCGGATGAGAAGGGTCCGGGCTGGTAGATCTGTACACAGTAACGACAGTGTAATTGTCTGGGATGGATTCCCATCGGGAGGCGTTCTCTGGGGGCTGGACAATATATCTTTAGACCGGTCATTGATACCTCGACCACACTTTAGCGAGCATTGGTCTTTGTTTTTTTAGTAGAACCAAACGGTCCAACGACAGCGAGTAGCGTAGGGACTTGCAGTAGACGAATACATGACTCAAATCTTTTTCAAATCGCATCCAGGGTATCGTTGAAAACATATACATATACAGACCTCATCACAAACGTGCCTTCGCCCCCAGGATATCCCTCCGCCGTTTCCGCTTCCTGAGGCTTCCCTGCTCCTCCGCCCTTCCCTTCAGGCCATCTTCATCCAAGCCTCCCTTCGGCACAACACCATCGCCCTCGAACAATGCACTACCTAGCCTATCCGCCAGCCCCAAAACCCTCGTACTCACCGTCGCCCCATCCCTCCGATTCTTGCCCTCACGCCGCGAGCTGGCAATCATCTCGATGAACGTCCAGAGTTTCCCCTCGGGGACGATGGCTCCGCTCCGGGGATCCCTCTGCGGAGTCCAATCGCGAGCCAGCCCGATCAGCGTGCTCTGCTTCCCCTTGGCCGCGCCGTCAGCTTTGCGGAAGTGCACGATCCCTTCCTCGCCGAAGAGCTGGAAGGCGTTCTTCAGGGTTTCCTTGTTGACGGCCTCGAAGTAGGAGAGGTCGCCCTGGTGGTAGAGGGTTTTGCCAAGGAGCTGGGCGGTGTCTTGTACGGCGGTGAGGTCGAGCCATGATGATCTCGGTTTCGCTGACGCTGGGGGCTGGTGGTCGTCGTCGTTTTGTGGGGAGGAGGGTGGTGTCAGTCCCATGAGGAAGACGGAGCCGAGCCAGGTGGATTCGATAAAGGGCCAGATGAGGAAGCAGTAAAAGTCRAAGTTCTCCCGGCCACTGGCCCGTTCCTGGGGTGATAGCTCGATGGATTGGATTTGGTGGCTTTGAGGGTCGTGCGTGAGGGTGATGACACCGTCACTCTCCAAACCTCGCAAAGTGGTGTCGATGTTGGTCATGAGCCCAGCGGTTGGATAGATGAATTCACCCCTGAAGAGTTGCGAGAGGAAGGAGACTTGCTCGTACAACGTGGTAAAGGCGATCCGTTGGTTTTCTGGCCCGCCCCCCTGCTTCACTTTGGTATACATGGCAGCCGAGACAAGCGCTTCGGAGATGAAGAGGTGGATGGTCATGTTTCTATAGAAGGATAATTGGAATCTGTCGACCGCGAAGTAGGTCGTCTCCGGTAACCCACTGACTGTACCGACAAGGCCCGAGCCCAGGACTTCAAGGCCACGATCGACGACTACTTCCGTCGGGGCCCCAGCAAAATGAGCCACCCGCCCACCTTTGCTACGGACGCGGTCACTGAGCCATTCCACCCTACGGATGAGCTCGCTCTTGCCGACCCCACGACCACGAAGGGTCAAGAGAATGGTCCCGATGAGGGCAGTGGGCATGACGACAGATACCGCATTGATGTCGGAGAGTACTTTGAAACCAAGAGTACGAAGAAGGCGGGTTCGATCATCTGGATTGGGCGATTTGCTCGGGTAGCCCAGATTCTGGGATGAGAGTACATGGGTCCTGGATCTTTGCTCGCTGATGAATTGTTTCAGACTCCATGGCTCATGGAATCGGACATCGACACGACCGAGCTTGAAAGACAAAACGGAGGAGGCAGAGAGAAAGTCTTGAAGGTTCTCTTTGGGCTTGGGTTGACCCAGAAGCTCACTGATGTAAGACTCGGTCTCAATGACTTTGTCATATTGAGTGCTGACGGGACAGATGATGGCATCCTCGACGCGGCCGGAGATCACACTGTCGAGCAGGAAGCTCAAGATGCCGAATTTTGGAGGCAGCAGCTTTCCAGTGCGTGACCTGCCTCCTTCTATGAAGCACTCGAAATTGAAGCCGTTCTGCAAAAGCGTGTCGATGTAGGATTGCACTAGCGTTGTGTAGAGAGCATCGTCCCCGAAACTTCTCCTGATCCACATAGCACCAGCGTGCTGGAGGAAAGAACCGACGACAGGAAAGTTCAGGTTGTCCCCTGCGACAACAGTGGGAAGTGCGATGCCCAAGCGATAGCAGATGATCTGCAGGCTGACATAGTCGACATGGCTTCGATGGCAGGGCAGGAAGATGATTGACTGCTTCTTTTTGGCGGCCGCCTCTGCCACAGACCGCAATCTGAGTACTTCTTCGCTCGAGACGTGAATTCCTTGATGATAAGTTCTAGTCAAGAGTTGAGTGCAGAGATAGTAGGCGCCCCGTATGAATCTTTTGCTCTCCATCTTGCAGATCATGGCATCGGTCATCTCCAATGCCACCTCTCTCAAGCTCTCCTCAACTTCAGCTCCTCTTTTCGATCTTCTGTCTGCCCCTCGCTCCTTGCTCACAGCGAGCAAGCCTTCATCTTCCTCCACCTGGACCCTGCGTGCTGCCAGCTCGGCGATCTTGCGCCTCAACAGGAGAGTCTGCATGACCATACTTTTCATGTTGTCGGAGAAGCCGCTGTAGAAGATGGGCTGACCAAGCACATCGTCGTACGCACGCCATCCCTGGCCGGACACATGCAGAGATACCTCTCGGAGGAAGTCGAGGGGAGACTCGCGGAAGCGAGCCATGTGCTCGACCAGGTTACGCTCTCCATCTTCACCCGGTCTAGTCGGAGCAGCGACATAACCGCCAGGGTGAAGCGTCACTTGGTCTCCCAAGATGTCCAGATCAGGGGCCGAGGGAGGCGGAGGCACTGGGGCCTTGGTGGAAGTCATTCCGTCTAGCGGGTCGAGGTTATACTGTAGTCAGTCACGTTTGTGGTGATGAAAGCATGTTGGACTTCGATCCTATCTGTTTCCTGTCCACGTACTGAAAGTTCACCCTGGCTRCCCAGCAGGCGCCGTGCGCTGGAATCAATGAGTTCATGGCCGAACGTATTTGAACGGAYTTACRCGGAGCTCCTGAGGGAGGATTTGTTGAGGCCGGGAGCCTCGGCTTCTCGGGAGCGGGGCTGGCAGCGGATGCCTGCCAGAAAGCTCCGTGGCTCCGCCCCACCCACCGACCCGGGGGTGCCCCCCCTTAAGCTCCCCGCTCTGTACATTGCATCGCTCGCCGCAAACGAACACCCTCATGATGCTGCACTACGACATTGTCAAACCTCATGGCATTCATCTTGGATCCTTGGGGATCCCGATCAATAGAGATTGACCGGTAGGTTCCCTTGCGCAGCGCACCTCAGCACATTTCTCCCCCAGGTACTGATCGATGCTCTCCAGCTCCTCCAGCGAGAACCCTCTCTACAAGCAACCTATCTTCGCCCCGCTCCTCTTCCCGAACGAGTCTTCCGATGCCCGCGATCATTGCGCCAACGAGCGTACTTTCCTCTCCTGGCTCCGTCTTAGTGTCTACATGTCCGTTGTCAGCGCCGCCATCATCCTTTCCTTCCACCTGAAAAGCGAGGCCACCAGCATCGAGAAACGTATCTCCTTGCCTGTCGGTCTTCTGTTCTGGCTTCTGAGTCTGGGGTGCTTGATCAATGGTTTGGGGAATTATTTGAAGACCGTCAGGCAGTATGCTCAGAGGAGGGCGCTGGTGCAGACTGGATGGAAAACGCAAGTGGTATGTCGATCAGCCAGGCGAGATTCATGGTGCCTTCAACTTTGCTGATCCAGAGGTCCAGCTTTTCACCATCGTTTCAGTCGCCATTGTGGCCATCTGTGTCCTCTTCCTGTCCACGAATGCTCGCGCGAGCCGATGAGGTGGTGTCTCCGACCCTTTGGGAGACGTGGAGCCAGCATTGCTTTCCATATTTCGTGTAAGACTTCTAAGACTTGACTCTACCTGATTGAACGCCCCAAAAGTCGATCGCTTTCCGCAATCGCGAATGCACTCATTGCATCTTGTGATGGCTTCAGGTTGTGCCTCAATATGTAGATCGCGCAAAGCAAGCCCGGTTCCTTCTTTGCACGAGGCCGAAAGTAATTCAAGGACATTCGAGCTCACGAGTATGCCCGCCTGGAGTTGAAGAGCAAAAAGGAGATTGTGAGAAACAGATACCTTTCTGGTCAGGCCACTCCCCGAAAAGTTACGAATGCATCAGGCGCGTTTGCCTCCCTCGACAGCTAGCATTGGATTGAGTCATTTCAAACCATTGCATTTTTGCTGCTTTGCTCGCGTAACATCTTGGTCTCAACGCGGAGGGTGTCGAGGTGAGATGACGATATGTTTCAAATGACAAACTGCCTCACTCAGGGGGACATGGCCGATGATCCTGACACCCACATGCAAAGGCTCAAGAATGTTGCTCTGCCTGACAGTATGAAAGCTAGGGACTCGAGGAGTCTATAATTACATTGGTTTGATCAATTCTGTCGTTAGATGACAGCACTTACGTCTACACGCTCTCACACAGCTTCACAATCAAACCCTTCAACAATGCGATTGATATGACCACCGACTATCCCATAGCTTGATGCAATCGAAGTGGTCAATGACGGGATCAAATAGGGGAAGCAAAGATTAGAATTGGTGAGCATGGATGAACCAAGTCTGCGAAATCAATGATGGTCAATACTTCAACGAATCGCTGGAGTGGGCCTCTTAATAATGATACTTGCTACTGCTAAGACAAGCACCTGCGCTAGAATGGGTATCACAAAAAGCAAATCAAACCACCGTGAAGGTGGTCTTCACCATGTCCGCCTCTCCAACATTGTACCGCACGCTTCCTCTGAGAGCCACGACGAGCTTGGAGAGCATGTACAGGAGCTTATGGCGGGCTTTGTAGGATCGCGTCATCTATATCAAGCATCAGGATCGTCCTCTTCTGGCATCTCGACATCTAGCTTGGCCTGATCATCCATGTTCAATAGTTGGTTCCTGGCTCGAACACAAACAATAGCGATGGCCAGCGCAGCCCACACGTCGTACCCCAACATCTGGAGATTTGAGGTCATTAGGTTTCTCACCGGCGCATCTGGCTTGCTAGCATCGTGTGTTACGATAGCCACCACACTGTACTTGATGAGGAAGCCGTACAACGTTGGCGGCGCCTGAGCATACACCTGCTTCTCGTCGTCTTTGTCACAGTCAGGATGACGCAGTTTCTCACGCCACTCTTGGGCACGCTTATGGAACTTTCGAGAGAGCCGATCAAGCGCTACCGGGACGGTCTCGTCAGGCTGAGCAGCGACAATGGATATGAGGTCGATGTATGACTTGGGGTGGATTTTTGCATCTCGCAACGCCCACTTGTTGTATCTCTCGATGCCCCTCTTGAGATGCCGCTCTGGGACCTGATTCTGTAATAAGGCATCTCGGCAGCGAGGACCAGCGTCGATGAGGGCTGCAAATTCCCGTGTGGCTGGTTCGCACAATAGTCAGCTTCGAAATTGACCTTGACAGAATATGGAACGATAGGGACTCACCATGAACGATGTTGGTATTCAAATTGATGATGAAAACAGCCTTTTCATTCAGGCTGAATAAGTCATCAGGGAAGCTGCCAAAGTCCAGTTGCCAACTAGCAGGCAGAAGTGGCTCTGTGCCTCGCCTAGAGAGCTTGTTGAACAACCAGATCTCTTCGTCGGAAAAGTCCTTGAATCTGATGTCGTCGGAACGAAGGAATTGATCATCTGGATCGACCAGCGTCTGATCTGCAGGTTCGTCATGTGACTCTTCCTGCACCAAAGTGTTGCCTTCAAGGTTGCTTTCACCGGCGCGATCCTCCGCTAGGCCAAGGGAGTCCAAGAATCTATCCAGGACTGGAGCATTCGGTGTGCCCTTGTGCTGATCCTGCCCGCGCTTCTTCACGATCTTGCCTGAYTGGACTTTGTGGARGTGGGTAGGACCTCCTCCTGCGCTTGTATGTCTCGAGCGAGTTGGAGCTGCCTTTGCAGGGGTTGAGGGTTTTCCGAATGGCGCTATGAAACTAGTGATGGTTGTGAGAAGTGACATGCTGGGCGCTCGTGTATGAGCAAGCAGTTGACGGCGCCAGCAGGAGGGTAGAAGGTGATCGTCTAATGTTGCTCGCAGGCTTGATTTAGGGAGGGTATTGAATGCAGTGGATAATGATGATGCCCACAAAAGGGCAAAAGCCCTTTGTATCAGATCAGCGTACCATGGGGAGGGTGGATAGTAGTGAGTTGAACAAAGAGCGGTTGTCATGCTGGAAACATCGGAAACATGCAGGTCCGAGCCCAGCGCTTGTCTCCGCCAATCAGAGAGCTTCGAGCCCTGACCATCAACTGAAGACACTAATGGATCTTATCTAATCTAAAGCACGCGTCTTGGGCGCGTYGTCCAAATYATAGYYGCAGTTTTTTTTTGCCATTCTTTTGAGCAGTGTAAAGTGCTGACAAGATTCATCATTATCTCGCGCATCGCGTTCTCTCATCACAGAAGCAGCGCTAAATACATATCRATTTGAAAGGAATTGGACCTTTATGCGTTTGAATTGAGGGATTATTGTGGGCATCGAAGGCTGGCGATGAGCATCTCAAGCGCAATGCATGCTCAATTCCACAGGCAAATGACGGTGCGATAACTGCTGGATCACGAAATCAGGATGAGCGCCCACTCAGGCTCTCCGGTTGCAAGCAGCCAATTGGATCGCGTTCTCAACTCTAATCATTCACTCCACAGTACATCCCCTCGAACTCCTCATTCGCAGAGATCCACCTCACCCAAAGTTCTTATCCGCAACTCTCCTCATCCAACTACCTCCCCAATACCATTTCGCCTCGCAGGCAAGATGGCAGACACGAAGCGTTCTACAAGGGCCAAACCCGTGATATCTTATGAGATATCCTCTGACAGCGAAATCGACGACTCTTCGTCGGTACATGAATCTTCTTTCTCAAGTCCTGAGCGGAAAGGTGGAAAATCGCAAGATCCAATCAGTGTAGATACGGATGAGACAGAGACTGAAGAAGAGGTCATTGCACCGGCAAACATCCAACCTCGCCGTTCGTCTGCAGGACATTCGCTTCGTCAACGGCATGAACTGCAGCAACCATCTCGTGTCCTTGAAAATGGGGACAATCGCGGGAAGAGAGTAGGCAACAAGCGCCGAAGCAAGCCTACAGCAAAGCCTAAAGGTAGACCTCCTGCTACCCGCCCTTCTGAGCGCAGTGAAATTCGGCGAGACATCTCAACCATCACAGCCAAGAAGAGAGCCAACTTTTTCGTTGCTAACAAAGACCTGCTTCTTCCACTCCTACCTGAAAACAGCCACGTTCAGCGGTTGTTAGACCAGCGTAAAGCATTGCAGCAGGATGAGCGTGATCTGAGTCATCCGTACAAGGTTCTTGCTAAGCAGCCCATTGGCGTCTGTGCAGAGATGAAGCCTTACCAGCTTCTTGGGCTGTCCTTTCTGGTACACATGAACCAGAACGGCATGGGAGGCATTCTGGGAGACGAAATGGGCTTAGGCAAGACACTTCAAACCCTCTCACTGATCCAATATCTCAAGGAGACCAAGAAGCAGAGCACCTCTTCCCAACTGCGACCTTCACTCGTTGTATGTCCATTGAGCGTGCTGAACTCGTGGATGGCTGAAGCCAAGAAGTGGACTCCCGGTTTGAAGGTATTGAGATTTCACGGACCGATGAATGAACGCATGCGCCTCAAGCAGATAGCTACCGGCGAGATCGATTTCTATGGCAAGGAAACCAAAGCTTCTCGGGACAAGAAGAAGGCTCGTCTGACTGCCAAAGGGGTGCAGATTATTGATTTGGAATCGGAGGACGAGCTGCTGGAGGACCAGTCTGGTGTCGATCTGATAGTCACAACGTATGAGGGATACCTCGCGGAACAAAACTGGTTTAAGAGAGCCTTTGTCTGGAATTATGTGATCTTAGATGAGGGACACAAGATCAAGAATGATCTAAGTCTGATCTCCAAGGCCCTCCAAGGCCTCAGTGCGGAGTATCGACTCATCCTCACAGGAACCCCGTTACAGAACAACTTGTCCGAATTGTGGGCGCTTCTCCACTGGCTCTATCCGGAGGTCTTCACCGAGAAGACCCAGGATCTATTCAAACGATCCTTCGATCTTACGAAAGGCCAGGTCTCGACCAAGTTCATGGATAGTGCTCGGCTGTTGCTGGAGGTTGTTATGCTGAGGCGTATGAAGAACAGCCCTGGGGTCGATCTCAATCTACCTCCAAAGACCGATGTAATGCTCTTCGTGCCGCTTACGCCCATGCAACGGTGGTGGTATATGAGACTACTAACCAAAGCAGACAAGGGGCTCTTGGACGAATTGTTCCAAGGTGCCGGAGAAAAGGAGTCCCTCTTTCAGCAAGAAGAAGCCGAGAAGGAAGGAACGCTTCGCGGCAAAAGCCTCTCCGAGCTACAAGCTCTGGACCAATCAGGAAACTCATCTGCGTGGAGCGAGTCCAAAGCCATTATGCAACAAGCCCTTGAACGCGAACAGCAGGATGATAGCCAGAAAAGTGCATGGCGAAAGCTTATGAACCTTCTTATGCAACTCAGAAAGGTCAGTCTGATCAGGAACTCCAAAATTATGCCCTCGTAAGGCAAAGATGTTGCAGTACCTTTCTTTTTCTGTTGCAAAGTCCCCAAATTTTCCTTATTTGATCGCGAAACTTATCCTTCAATCGCCTAACACCATTTGAGCCTCAACTGACAAGTCTGCAGTGCTGTAATCATCCGTACATACTACCCCATGCCGAGCCCGACCCGTATTATCTTGGAGAACATGTCATCAACGCCTCTGCTAAATTCATCGTCCTCGACAAAATTGTGAATGAGCTGGTCGTCAAGCAGAAACGTAAAATCATCATTTTTTCCGGGTTTACCCGTATGCTGGATTGCTGTGAAGATTTTCTGGCCATTCGTGGCGGGACTGGTGATCTTTTCAAATATGTCAGACTAGATGGAGGGACTTCTAGAGCCCGCCGGAATCTCGGTATTCGCCTCTTCAACCAAGAGACAAGYGACTACCGCGTGATCTTGATCTCGACCCGAGCTGGCGGATTAGGTATCAATCTCGCCACTGCTTCTGATGTCATTATCCTGGACCAGGACTGGAATCCACAGATAATGTTGCAAGCTGAGGCCAGAGCCCATCGAATCGGGCAGACCAAGCCTGTGACGGTGTACAAACTTTGCACACAAGGGACGGTCGAGGAGCAAATGATGGGAAGGATCCAGAAGAAGCTCTATCTCTCGGCAAAGGTCACTGAGTCTATGAGAGACATTCGCAATCCTAACCCAAAGAAGCGAGGCAGCAAGGGGTCCGAAGCTGATGAAAACATGCCCCAGCTAAATACAGGCCAGCTCATGTCTCTTGTTCGCCGAGGAGCGCAGACATTGGCGCGTCCAGAAGTCGACGTCAACGATATGTTGCGCTGGGATTGGAACACTATGCTCGATAAGTGCAAAGACAAGCCAGCTGATTCTTTGGTATCGGAAGAAACGAATGCGGGCTCCGTCAAGGAAGAGGATGAAAAGCAATGGCTGTCACAGATTGAACAGGTCCAATCCCGGCTCTTCGACGGCATGAAGCACAAAACGTCAGAGTCCACAACAGACATTGCTCAAGAGTGGAAGAGAGAGGAGCGTCGCATTGGCAAGAACACGACCGTAATGGTGGATGGATATGCTGTCAGTAAAGAGAGCGTCGGCTGTGCCCAATGGGAGGCTGTGGCTACCTTGGCCGGCAAGGATCCGCGTCTGGCGGAACCGATTCGAGAAAAGAAAGCGCAGGTCATCAACCAGGAGCATTGCCAGGTCTGCTGGGATGGTGGTGATATCATCTGCTGCACGCTTTGTCCCAGAAGTTTTCATTACGGCTGCCTTGATCCCGATAGCAAGAAGCGCTCCAAGGGAAAGATGCAATTCTCATGCCCACAGCATCAATGCGTTGACTGTCAGCAGAAGACGACAGATGCTGGAGGGATGCTTTATCGCTGTCGTTGGTGCGAGAGGGCATATTGTGAGGACTGTCTTGATTGGGAGAAGACGGATCTGGTGGGTGAGAACCTGAAGGAATTCGAACTTCTCTCGTTTCCTGCAGTAGCTCAGGCCTACTACATCAAATGTCCCGATTGCACCGATCACCATAACGAGGTATGTAAAGTTCGAGACTGTTCTCGTGCTTCTCCCAGCTTTTGGCACGTTTCGGGTTTCATGCGCTTTCGTTGGTATGCTTCACGTGGCAAATGGCAATACTGACTGCGCGTTTTGCTTAGGACCCCTCTGCTCGTGAATTTTGCTCATCTCGAGCGCAGGAGATCGACGATCTATACGACGAAGATGTACGACTGCAGGAAATGCTTGCAGCAGCAGCGGAGGATACCAGCAACGCTTCCGTCGAACCATCCAGCAGTCCAGGAGAAATGACAGAAGGACCGACCCTCAATAGCTCGGGCCTGAGTACACCCCAATTTGTTCCGCAGCGAGGAATCTCGGTAGCCAAGTCGAAACGCAGGTGGGAATCTATGGCTCTTGACGACGACTCTCCAGGACAGAGTTACAGCAAGCGTGCTGCTCTTTCAGCGCAGTCTGATGCAGAGGTTGCCAACGCCTACGGCATGTGAACCACGCCTTCCTCACCATATGTCCCTCAATGCAACGCCGCATTTGGGTTGTTGCGATCATTTCTATGTGTTTCTCTTCGTTGTCAGGAAGTCGCAATTGATGTCGCTAGGAAGGAGAATGTGTGAAGCAACGCTCCAGACAACGCAAGCTTGTGTAATCACACGCGAAATGCTCACATATCTTCACGCGACATTGCAGATCAAACTCGAAAACGAAGCACCGTTGTGTATCAACATTTTTCGTGACTTTGCGTGTGTTCGAAAAGGAGACAGCGCGGCGCTGGGCGGAACTTGATTTGCTTATGTCAAAGGACAGAGTCGGAAGAGATACTTGTGCAATATYGACATCCTGTGGGGTTGAAGGTGTCAAGCAATGAAGTCAGTGCTGTCAATATTTGCACTAGCTTACCAGCTTGATAATAACACTTTCAGAAAAAGATATCTCCGTTTCCCACTGGCTGTCCATTGTATAATGTGATCAGGATCGCACGATCAAGTGGCGCTTCTTGCGGTTGCAGATGACGATTTTCTCGGAATATGTATTTGACAACCATGGTACGCTTGTGAAGCTGCTGTATGGGGGACTTGGTGTGAACATCAAATGCCGCAAAAAAATAAAAATCTATAMTGTCAAATAAGACCAACTTACGAAAATGCCCGTTTGGCCAAGCGGTAAGGCGTCTCACTCGTATTCACAGCCCAAGTAAGCGCATGAATCATTGGTAATGAGAAGATCAACGGTTCGATTCCGTTAATGGGCAAATTCCAGCAGTAATTTTTCGATCCAGTTCATTATGTATCTTTTTACGGCGATTCCGTAGAGAAACATACAAGTGATAACGAGGAGCCAATGCAGCGTTGTAAAAAGGGGGAAAAGTGGGATCACGGAGCAATGATACCCCTAGTTTCCGAATTGTTGGTGTTTTAGGAATTTTCAACGTTCTTCAAAATCGATTTTGCTCAATAATCACATTACAGCGTCCCACTCCACAACCACGCGCCTGCACTAGGTCAAAGTATTAGGATATAATCCAGATACCTAGCGCTTGAAGTCGTTCCAGTTTCAATAGTTCCCAAAGGATATTCAGTAAGTGAGTGGTGGTTAATTGAAATGTAAAGTATTCACATTGAAACCCGTTTTTGGCGGGGTAGCTACGGTGTACCCAGCGGGGCACCTGCGGGGTAGCTGCGGGGTAGTTCCAGGGTGGTTTTGGGTCGTAGTTTGGCGTATTTTTATTTGACCTTTTAACCCTTCAAACATAGCCAATAATAGGTCTAAAATTTACAGCCTTCCGAAAGAGGAGTCCGCAAAGTCTACTGAAGATATTCTAATACTTTGACCTAGTATAGGCGTATAGTGGTGGAGTAGGACGCTGTAATATGATTTTTGAGCAAAATCGATTTTGATGATCCAAAAAAAAAGTTGAAAATTTCCAAAACACCAAGAATTCGGAAACTAGGGGTAAGAATTGGCAACTTATCGATAACATGGGTGAGGTCATCTGGTTATCACTCGGATATCGTAAAAAGTTTGTCGTGTTCCACGAGCCTTCGATTACATCGTCAAGTGATGTATGACACAAAAGTTTTCATTCGAGGCATGATTGATTGAAGCGGCACAACAACCAAAAACATGGGTTCGAGCCCCGACCGCCCCATCCGCATAGCCATCCTCGAAGCCGACGTTCCGCTCGCGCAGACGAGCGCCGACTATGGCAGCTACGGCGGCGTCTTCACCTCGCTCCTGCACAAAGCGGCCGATGCCTCCAAGATCCCCAGAGAATCCCTCGAGCTGTCCGGGTGGGATGTCGTGAACGCTGATGGGAAGCCCGAGGGCGAGGAGGAGGAGAGAGGGGGGATGTATGATTGGACGCGGCGGAGGGGGTATCCGAGATTGGACGATCTGGATGCCGTACTGATCACGGGGAGTCGTGCGTGGGTTTTCCTGGGCTTATTTTCTCTGAGTGGGATTGGCATGGGGGGGGGGGAAGGGGGAAAGGCGCGATATGTGGTTTGCGATAGCGTTATGCAGAGCCATGTTGGACTAATGGTGAAAATACGCTCTAGGGCATAATTCCTTTGACAACGAATCCTGGATCTTGCGGCTGGTGGAATACACGCGGCTAGCATTAGCCCATCCTCACGTTCGAGTGATTGGTGTGTGCTATGGCCACCAGATCGTTGGCCGTGCCCTTGGAGCCAGAGTTGCCCGGCATGAGCATGGGACTTGGGAGACCAGTGTTTGCCAGGTTCAACAAACGCTGAAAGGACAGGAGCTGTTTGGAGGCAAGGAAGTTTTGGTTCGTTATTGTCATCCCGAAGTACGAGTGAAATGAGTACCAGACGGCTGCTGATACTTATCCGAGCTAGAACATACACCAGATGCACAAAGACATAGTCTATGAATATCCGCCGGATGTCGATCACTTGGGCTTGTCGGGCACGTGTCAGGTCCAAGGGATGTACAGGCCGGCAAAGCTCATCACAGTGCAGGGACATCCGGAGTTCAATGAGAAAATCATGAGGGAGCTGCTCGCGGCTAGGCATAAGCAAGGAATCTTCAGTGATGACCTTTTTGGTGACGCTCAGCGGCGAGCGGGTGATCAACATGATGGGGTTGTAGTCGCGCAGGCTTTTCTCAAGATGCTGAGGGAATAATCAGGCTCATCTTTGGGGAATTTAGACGCACGGTCCATGATTGCCATTCAAAGCCACTATGGCTCTTTCCCCTTTCTTAATCAATAGAGGACGAAGAATTTCATGACCCAAAGAGCTTCCCATATACCACGGAATCAAGAAGAAATGCATCTGATCTAGGCATATTGGGTATCTAAATCTATTCCTTCCGTGTCTTGTGAACATTAATTGTCTGCCAAAGCGTCACTGTGGCCGTAATAGCAGGACAAGTACTCCAACAAATGCAACTCCTGCTGCAGCGCCCTCGAGAGTGGCTGTAGTCAGGTCCACACGGCGAAGGACGATCTGCCGGTCGCTGAACATATCGTGGAGCACATTTCTCACCGAATCCAACGTCGACCCTCTTTCCGAGGTAGTGGATTTTTGTGGTACTTCGTCACGTTCGGTCAAGATAGTTGCATCCACGGAAGCTGACAGCCCATCATCCATGGGGGCCTGCTCGGCTTCGGCGACTGTCTCTTCAATGGCATGCTCTACCGCTGACCCCATGTCGGCTGCAGCCACCTCAGGAACGTCCTCCTCCACCTTCGATTGGCCAATGTTCTGGGGGGTCGCCCCTCTTTCCAACGCCTGAGCGACCTTTTCCTCAAAGCCTTTGACCAGCCGTTTCCTCCTCCAGGGCTCAACTCCAATCTGGAAGACGAAGAACAGTAGAACATTGACGCCCATCAAGCCCCATGTTCCCCAAGTACTCATGCGCCTAATCTTGTCACTCCAGATCTGCTCCTCGTGATACCGCGCGAGTATGGTGGCGCTCAGCTTCGCCGCCGCTTCTTCCGACTCTTTCTCCACTCGGGTCAGCGTGTCTCTTGCTGAGGCTTCATTTTGCTCGTTTGCATGATCCGAACGGTATAACGCCGTGAATCGTTCCAGATCGACAGGAGTCCATTCGTGTTTTCGCTGCAAGAGTGTATTGACTTCTCGTTGTGAGGAGGATCGATCGGATATTGCGCTTGAGTATGCGGACCGAGCTGCTTGGAGCGCAGCGCGGGTGGACTTGAGGGCGAGCTCTGGTTGTTGTGAGTACGTTCAAAAGCCGAAGAGAGGTGGACTATCGTACCTTGCTCTTCAATATCTTTCTTGAGGGCTTCGATGCCGGAGTATCCAGTCAGATCGTTCAGCCGCTGRCCGGCTATGAATATGTTGGATTGCGCATGATCCATCATGCTGGAAAAGCGTTTGTAGAATAGAGATTGTCGGCTTTCCTCGTGCGAAGGAAGCTCCTTCCGGGCTCTGCCAGGGCCATCATCATCGCGCGTGGAGTACGTTCTTGATCTGGGCCGACCAACGAATGGCAATCGGTCTTGTCTAGAGTCATTTCTTGTACTCCCGACTGCAGGATAGGACGCGCATGCGGAGGATTTCCTCGAGCTGATGGTCTTGTTGTAGCATCGATCACAGATCCATGTTTTCGTAGCCCCCAGAGACGGCGACTTCGAAGCTGAAGCTTGGCGAGTCAAGCTCAGTGACGATCTGAGCAGGACGTTGCTGACCCCAATGGCCGCATTCATCGCTGGTCTCTTCCTCGATGAACAGCTTCTGCACCTCCCGAGGGTCCGGCCATCTTTGGAACGGGACGGCCGGAAGATCATGAACGCCGGTGATAGACTGATAGTGGGGCTGGCTCTACCCGAGCAAGCCGAGCTACCCGCCCAAGCCACCAAGCCACCAAGCCACCAAGCCCACGTGGGGCTATTCACACAACTTTCGGGTCCCTGACTACTCCGTACATGGTCGCTTGTCAATTATTCTAGTCACTGTAACAACTCCTCATGCACTGCAAGTTGACACTCTTCGCAAACCGGAGAGGTGTCCATGACCATGTCGCATTCAACTCATGTAGCAGAGCGTCTTCTGCAGAAAGCCCATAGTCCTGAGACAGCTTCCACAATCTTTACTGACAAACTTCTCCACAAAACATTGCACCTGGGGGCCACTTCATCGGATCCGACATCGAAAGATGCCAGATCGCAACGTCGTTTGCAAAGAATGCGCAAGGAAAGCAAGTCCAAGAACAAGCGCAAAATCAAGCCTCTGTCCGCAAAAGAAAAGCGAGTACTTGGTGTCTATGACATCCCGGACGATGCCAGGAAATACGAGCTCTACGAACCGCTGCACCATATGTGGCTAGGTTACATGTGGGAGATTTTGGGCATGGATGCAGAAAAAGGCGCCTTCGTCACTCCCCAAAACAAAGGGAGCATCTTGGCCAGCGCAGATTACCATGGCGCCATGATCTCAGTAGCCAGGAGCAGGTGCGTCAGTCACGTCGGCCTCTCCGGGATCGTGGTGCGGGATACCAAATTTACCTTCCAAATGGTGACAAAGCGAAATGAGCTCAAGAGTGAGTCCGAGCGAAATGGTCCCTCTGACTAAGACTAACGGGCAGTAGTCATTCCTAAGAGATATACCGTCTTTCGTTTCGAGATACCTCAACCCACGACGAATCAGACAGACGACCCTGATCGAAAGGCGGACAGTGCTGGCGAGAGTTCGACCCAGCGCCCTGCTCTTGTCTTCGAGCTACATGGATCGCAATTCGAGAATCGAGCTCCAGATCGAGCGACCAAGAAGTTCAAGCAGAAAGTCTTGAAAGACATTTGAAGATCGATCAGCATCCACCCGTCTTCTCACTCATGTGAGAAAATCAAGTTTCGCAGATAGTAGATCGAGCCGTATGTTGTCGATCAACCGGACCGCAGAAGCGTCACCACCGACGCCCAACTCTTCCCCTGGCCTTAGCTCTTCAATTGGAAGCATCTTGATCGCCCCACTTACGATGGCGCCATGCTCTGAGGCGACCTCTTCCAGCTCATCCAGTGTTTCAGTGTCGGCAATTGAGATGTAGTCGATCTCGAATCTTGCCCGCTGGGAAGCGGGCAGTGCTTGCTGCTGTTTTTGCACCTTGGTCAGGACTTCCATGGCCGCTTTATGAAGATAGACCCTTTTCCTTGCGCCTCGCGCGAACACTTCTTGCACTTCTTTCAGAGCATTTAACAGAACGAGCGCGACTCGGCGGCGACGCGCTCCAAGATATACATTCCTAGAGCTCATTGCGAGTCCGTCGTCCTCCCTCACTGTTGGGGCTACAATAACCTTGGTATTTATATGGAAGTCCCGCACCATTCGCTTCACGACAAAAGTCTGCTGTACGTCTTTCTGTCCGAAGTAGACCTTCTCTGGCTGGACGATATTCAGCAATTTCATCACGACGGTCGCGACCCCTCGAAAGAAGACTGGCCGTGAAGCGCCCTCGAGTTTCTTGGCCAGCGGGGTGATGGTCACGAAGGAGCCGTCGCCTTCAATCTCGGAGCTTGGTGGTAAGCCCGGATACATGGTAGTCGTGTTTGGCAGGAAGATGGCTTGTATTCGACCTCGAGTATTCTCACGGGACAGTTCCTGCTCCATGGTGGCTAGCTTCTGGTAATCCATGGGCCATGTTTGTGGATAGGAGTTCAGATCTTCATTCACGCCAAACTGTGTTGGGTTGACATATATTGACACGTAGACCTGATCGGTCTCTCGTGCAGCTTGTCGTATCAGCGCAAGATGGCCTTCATGGAGAGCCCCCATGGTTGGGACGAAGCCCACAACCTGCCGCTGGACGAGCGCTTCATAACGGTCATTGCGCAGGAGAGGGACGGTCTTGAAGACTCGAAAGGATGGTTTCAATGGTTCGGGGCCGCTTGAAAGATATGGGCGCAACCTCAGAGAAGGAACGGCCTTTATCCTAAGTCGGGGCATGGCCGATGAGAGAAGCGACGCTCAGTGACGCTGTGAGGCAAAGAGGTAGCGCTAGAATCACAACACCTGCTCCGCTGTGCAACCTCCTGCGTAGATAAAGACATGATGACTGAGATGACACCTCCAAAGAAAGCGAAAACCCACCGTGGCTTAACGTGAATTAATATGCCGTGTATCTTGAAGACGATTAAGTCCGCAGGCCTATTCTAATGCCCGGCCTCCTCTACCCCTGTTTTCAAGTTCCTTGAAACATGGGCCTCTGTTTTCAAGTTCGTTGAAACATGAAAGAAGGTGCGCACGAAAAACTTTCACCACCTCGTACCCCACCACTACGCTTATTTACTAAGTACAATATAATCTAAATAGTAATCTAGATATATATATTAGTTTGTCCTTTTCAGATTTTTAAATAAAGCTGTATTTATCAAGTTATTAGTAGTATTTGTAAATTTGGAGTTTTGGGGGGGGGCCCCTCGTGCGGGGCTAAAAAAGCGTTTTAGGGGGGACCGAGGCGTTTTGGGGGGTAGAGCCCAAAGCCGAAAAATCGATTTTTCAAAAAAACATTCAATACTACGTCTAATAGTACTCGATGATTTATTAAAACTCAAGTTATTAATACAGCTTATATATATTAMGATTCTATTTACTTTTTACTTATTAGATAAGCTTGGTGGTGGAGTACGAGGTGRTGAAAAATCTCTCGTGCGCACCCTTTCTGTTTTCGTGGTTTGGAGTCCATGTTTCAAGGAACTTGAAAATAGGGGTATGCAAAAGCCGTGAACCGTCTTCATTCTCCACAATGGTGTTACACTTTGAAGATTTGAGACACACGTTTCCTCGAATAAGCTTCAGAGTCTAGTATGCGTATTATGCTCTAGACTTTAGTGTCCGCCAAGTTGCGATGTGATTTAACATCATGTGGTGACAATATTATGATTTTGAATTAAAGCTGAAAGTCATGTTCGAAATTTCCCAAAAGAATTGCAGATCTGGATATCCCACCTTGCCCACTGAGAAGAAAATAAAGTGGAAATGACCAACGTCTCCATCATCCGGCACGAGAGATTCTGTAATGGCTGACGATGGCCTATTGCTGAATTTTGTCATCGATGAACCGTCGTCGAATCACAAGCCAGTCTTCAAGGGTGGCCATTGGAAGGACCGCCTGCAAGCGAAAAGATCCCTCGAAGGCCAAAAACGAAAGAGTCAACGATTCAAGGAACTGAGTGACGCGAACGCAACACCAACCCAAGAACGGAGATCGGTCATCCGTAATGACGTACAGAGCGATGAGCTCTCCCAGCCGCCACCTGCCAAACGTCAGAAGCCCAATGTATCTATAAGCAGCCATGCAAAGCCAGCAAACACCAATACCGAAGTCATCTCTTCTCTCTTCACCTCCAACCCAACTGCCAAAGCCCCCGCCGTGCCGCAGCCAGCGCAAGAGGCTTCCGATCCATCTCCATCCAACGCACCCCTTCCCGAAGGAGCATCGCACTTCACCTCTCTCGGCCTGGACCCGAAAATCGCATCCCACCTGCTCACCTCTCTCCATCTCAAAACGCCAACTGCGATACAGAAAGAAGCCATCACCCAATTGCTGAATGATGACACCGACGCTTTCATCCAAGCCGAGACCGGGTCGGGCAAGACCCTCGCCTACTGCCTCCCCATCATGCAACGCCTGATGACATTGACGGTCGGCGGCGAGGGCAAAGCGATCGATCGAACATCCGGTCTCTTCGCCATCATCCTCTCCCCAACGCGCGAGCTCGCCAAACAGATCGATGCGACACTGGCGGCGTTGCTGAGGAGGGTGCCGTGGATCGTGCATGGGACCGTTACGGGGGGGGCAACGAAGAATCACGAGAAGGCCAAGATACGGAAAGGGTTGAATATTCTGGTGGCTACACCGGGGAGATTGGCTGATCACCTGGATAACACAAAGGTCTTGGATGTGGGCAATGTGCGGTGGGTGGTTCTAGACGAGGGAGATCGGTTGGTGGAATTGGGATTTGAGGATGAAATCCGGACGCTCGTGACGGCCTTGGATAAAATTCCCGGAGTGGGTGCCGGCAATGGCCATAAGGAAGATCTGCCAAGATCGAAACAGGAAAATAGGAATAAAGTGACGGTTACGGGCTTGCCCAAGAAGAGAACGACGGTGCTGTGTAGTGCAACCATGAAGATGGGAGTTCAAAGACTGGGTGAGATTAGTCTCAAAGATGCAGTCTTGATCAAGGTGGATCCAGCACTCCGCACATCCGAGCCTGTTCCTGAGAACAGCGACCAGTCACGGCCTACCGCAGCTGTAGCAACAGATGGTGTGCTTGAGAATGGAGGAAAAGAGCGGCCCTTCCTCGCGCCTGCTCAATTGAAACAGTCATATATGGTAGTGCCAGCAAAGCAACGATTGGTGGCTCTGATGGCATTGCTTCGATGGACCTTTGCGCGCAGAGGATCAGTCATGAAGGCCATCGTCTTCTTCTCCTGTGCCGACAGCGTCGACTTCCACTTTGAGATTTTTGGGATGACAGACACCGCCAACGAAATCAATGAGGAGGCCGTCACGTCGAAGTCTAGAGCGTCTAACTCAAAACGCAAGGCGTCCAATGTTTCTCAGAAGAGCCCCAAAGAGCTTGGCGAGCCATCGAGATCCCTGAAACAAGGATCACCCCTGACAGGTTCATCTTCACAATCCTCGGCAAAGGACTCATACGCACTACCCACAACGACTTTCAGCCCGACTCTCTCATCGCAACAAAACCCAGACATCCGAATCTTCAAACTCCACGGCTCGCTCCTGCAAAGCCTTCGCACATCCACACTGGCTGCATTCACCAAAACCGCTGATCCGGCTGTCCTATTCTGTACAGATGTCATATCTCGCGGCTTAGACCTTCCCAACATCGACCTGGTGATTGAGTACGACCCGCCCTTCTCATCTGACGATCATTTGCACCGTGTAGGTCGAACCGCTCGCGCTGGAAGGGAAGGCAGAGCGACTTGCTTCCTGATGCCAGGCCCTGAAGAAGGCTATGTGGAGATTCTAGAGGCCGGAGCGGGCAAAGGCGTGGTGAAGGGGGAGGTGACGGAAGAGATACTAAGAAAGGGCTTTGCCAGTTACATTGACAAAGCTCCGACGTCGAGCCATGCTGAACTAGCAGAAAAGAAGAATTGGGACGAGCGCGCCACGGACTGGCAGCTCGATGTCGAGCGATGGGTTATTGACGACGAGAAAGTGGCTGAGAAGGCAAGAAAAGCGTATGTGAGTCACGTGAGGGCTTACGCGACCCACGTGGTCAAGGAGCGAAAAATGTTCGATGTGAAAGGGTTGCAATTGGGGCACCTAGCCAAGGCGTTTGCCCTCCGAGAGAAGCCTGGGAGTATGGGTCGTGGCGGGGTGGGAAGTAAAGGCACCGGTAAAAGGACCAAGGCCAATCCGAACGGCTCGATTGTGTTGAAAGGAAAGGCCAATGGGAACTCAGAAGCTATTACTGCAAGCCGTGAAAAGGGAAGGCCAGATTGGAGAGGGGATCCTGAGCCGTCCATGACAGATGGCAAGGATGCTGCGAGAAAGATGAGGGCGAAGATGAAGGAGCACATGGCTAGCGCTAGCGAGTTCAATATCGGATAGTCATTTTGATGCGATACCCCATATAGCAATGTATCATGGGAAGATATCCCACAGCGAGATCTTGCCATCTTTGGAACCTGCTGCAAGCCAGTGTGTCGACCGAGCTGCTTGGTCGCGTCTTTGCTGAACGCTCGTCCGAGTGCTTGCCAGGGTGTCAGATTGACTTGATGAGACAGAATCGCTGCCTGCATCGTCGACACATTCCGGGTCTACGCTTCGACTGGCTTGGGTGTGTACAGAAGCAAATGCCGTGCTGTAGCAGCCTTCTTTATGCCATTTGAGCACGGCGACCTCTTTCAGGGTCTTGCTGGAATAGACTCGCAAGGCAGAGTCCCATCCAGCGGTAGCGAATATGCGGCCATCGGAACGGTAGGATAAACCTTGCTGGCCGGTATGCTTGGAATTCGATATCTTGATGGGTTTGAAGGCGGTCTTGAAGATGCTCCTGTCGCATGGTAGGGGGTGTTTGGCGATCTTGGCGTCGGCGGAGGATGTGATGTAATGGTCTTTACATGGAGAGACTGCTAATGATAGCACTAGATGCTGGGTCAATCATAATCAGGTCAGAGAACAGAATCATGGAATTACCTGGCTGGGTGTGAGCTTGAGCAGAATAGAGCTTCTCAAAGCAAGCCCCCGGATCTGCTTGCACAAACACCATTGTATGTCCACTTTCGTATCCGACGGCAACTTGAATCCTAGTCGTCTCGGCCAAAATACTGAGACACATTACCATTCCTGTCATAGATTCAGCCTGAATAATGGAGCAAGCACGAGGAGTGACGCACCGGTGGTGATAGATCTGTCTGCATTGATAGTAGCAGCCCGCCTTCGAGACGGAAGCTCAAAGATATCCACCTAAGATACATTAGCATGATACAAGTGGGACTTTAAAGGATCGGACTTACACCCCCGGAGTCCATGGCATTGGGTACAGCAAACAAGATCGGCTTAATGGTATCTGCAGTTCGCAACGCTCTAGACGACATAGGTGGGTGGGGCATGCCATCGTAGCACATGGCGAAGGAACAAAAATTCAGAGCGTTGACGGGGATAGCATGCACCAGCCAGGGCAGCTTCTGAACAGCCGAGTCTCCATCCACGGGGAGTGTCTGATCCAAATCGACCTCGTCGGAAGGTGCTAGCTGCCACACGAGGAGTCTGTTATCTCTGCCATGTCTGTTCAGAGCCTGCTTATCAGCATCGGTCTGATTAGCACGGGTCTTCGGTGATCGTACGTAATGATACGGTGGGGTCCCCATGATCCCAGAGCAAGTATGGTGTTGGAGTGAGCCTTCCACACCGCTGCCGGGCGTTTGTACGATRGATTCCAGGAGACGACCCAACCATCAGCGTCTGCGGAGAGAAGTCTCTCGTTGCCTTGGGTGAAGTGTAGCGCATGAATTTGGGCCGAGTGGCCTCTGAGAATAAAGGTCGGCTGAGCTGGTGGTAATTCTCCCATGGTCATGTCTCAGCGAAGGCTTCTGCTGGACGGTGCGGTCTAAGGATTCCAAAGGGTGGAATGAGAATTGGAGACGGGGGGCTTTTCAGATTTTCACGAAAGATAGAAAGGGGCGACAACGAGGGAGCATGAAAAACCCCCGGCTAGGAGAAGAATGTGTGCGTTGTAGCCTGCTGGGGTGTCACACAAAAGAAAAGTCGCCAGTACGGGCATTTGGGGCGCTGATTGCAGCAGCATCAAGCACAAGGCATGCCGAATGGGACGCGGACTGCTCTGAGAGCCGAAGTAGCACTGGCACAGGCGACCGCTCCCTCAGCAACGCAGACATTCGTGCATCGCAGACACCGCTTACAGACACTGGTTGACTGAGACGGGAGCCGAAAACCTCGGTAGAGAGGTGTATTTGATTTGTTGAGAAATTGCTCTGAACGTTGTGATTGCGGCGATTCCGTTCCTTCTAACTACCAACGAACGAGCGACCCCGGGGACCTCGGTCTATCAGACTGGATCTAAGGGTACTTAGTGCAGCGTTCTCGAGCTTGAATCGGAAACTCATCGCCAGCTGTCATTGTGTCGTCCCCAACCGAAAGAATCCCGGAGAAAGCGCAGATGGTGCTGTAAACGGAGGGGAGAAGGGTGGAAGGGAGGTAGGGCAGGTGGTCAATTTGAGGTTGTGATAGAAGCTGGCAATATCAGTTCTAGCATGATTAGATTTGCCTCTAGAGCTGCGAGCACCACAATCCTGCAGACAAATGCCGGACGCCCTGTTCTAGATGGCTAGACCTGCATCGGATCATTGGTCAAATCTTTGGCTCGCATCTGGAAGTCTGCGTCAACGCCCGTGCATCTCCGGAAATACAAATAACGACGCCGCGTCATGCATCTCTACGGCTCTACGTTCCACACTACGGTACTGGTGCCACCACGGTCTGCTACCGGTTACAGCAGCACGGAAGTACCAAGGAGAAGCCCCGGCGGATATCCACCTGACATGGCGCACCCGCGTAAATTTCCTTGTAGGCTTGTATGTTGTACCTCCATCGTACCTTGTACCTTTCGCCTAAGCTTAGAGGCAATGAGGGAAGAAATATCTCTGGTCTTTGGCTCCGGGTGTTTGCCGTACAACGGTTCTGGCTGCTGGAGAGTGGAGCCAGGGGGCATAGGCGAGAGACAGCCCCGCGCCTACATCCAGCACCACCAGACAGCACCCCCAGAGCCATCCACCCGTCTGCCGAGTGCCGATACGTTGCATGTTGCATTTCCAAATACAAAGATCAGACCCTTCAGCCACAAGGAGACGAAGATGGTGAGATGTTCCGCTGGGAGGGCGCGGCAGCAGCCACTATTCCGTCCACCACCCAGTAGAAACTGGCTCGACTGGGTCTAGGGAGCAACTAAGATTCATGATGCAGCGGTGGCTGCGGTGCGCCCGCTGCCAAACCCCCAAACGCCATACCCCAGTCGATTTCGAATGGCTCCCACGAGGCCCAGACGGCCAGACCAAAAGAGCTGAACCCCTCGGTCTAAAACTTCCAATTTCTTCTTTTTCCCCCTCCCAACCGTGGATTCCTTGCCTAAACTTGCCTCCTTTTCTCCTCGCTTTGCAGCGCTTGCATCTCGTGTCGGCTACCCCTGTCGCGCGATCTACGTCGATGGAGATCCTATTCAACCGCATATCAAACTGACATACTTGACTGGCTCCTCCACTTGACCAGGATCTGAAGCCTGCTCGTCGTCGAGCCAGGTGGATCAGACGGGGACGTTGGGGAGTGCAACTGGCGAGAGAGCTCAGAGCTCGTAGAATATCTCCACCAATACCACCCCTGTTGCCCCGTTTCAACCACCTACATATCCATTCGCTTCTCAAGTCTCAACCCTCTATGCCGCCGGCCAGAGCCGCCCTGACTCCCCTGCTTTCTGAGAAACCCAGGTCATTGCGCTTTGAAGAATCTCCCTCCAACGGTCTATATCCCCCCCCCCCYCCTGCTGCGAGCCAGACTGACTTATCTCGTCCGCACAGGCTGCTCAGAACGGCCAGGCCCTACATGTGTTGATCGATAACGGTAGCAATTCAATGGCTGCGAATGATCAGATACTTTCTACTGTCCCTGCAGACGTGGCAGCAGCCGCCGTAGCTGCAGCCAAACCGAAGCGAGTCCGCACCGGCTGCCTGACCTGCCGCGAAAGGCATCTCAAATGCGACGAAGGCCTGCCCGATTGTCAGAATTGCAAAAAGTCCAGTAGAGAGTGCAAAAGGGGGGTGCGACTGAATTTCATTGATACTCAGGTGAARGACCCGCAAATCGCTCCGCCCACAGAGGAGTGGAATTTGATCTTCCAGGACGAATCGCGAGACATTGCGTCCGAGTATCGAGGAGGCTTGGGACGTTACTCCGCCTTGAATGACGGGATGGAGCATGTCACATTGAAAGAGGAGCAGCAACCGTACGACTTCACCGGCACCATGACCGACGCCATCATGGATGCACCTGTCTTGGCGCATCAACAGCTGCCATCCCAGGCCTTCGTCACGACAGGTATGGATCCATATCAGACCTCTCTGCAGGCCATGGCCCTGCAGTCGCATGATCAACATCAACGCCATGGCTCGACCACATCCGACTCCACCTTCTCCTCTCACACTTTAGGAGCCATGTCTTCCTTCTCCAATGGCGACCACTCACTGACCTCTGCCGGCGAGACGCGCGATCTTTTGACCGACCCGCAAGAACTCTTGTTCATGCAGGTCTTCGTCGAAGAGGTCGGCATCTGGATGGATAGTATGGATCCCTACAAACACGTAAGCCCATGTGCCGAGTCTCTCAGACCACGCACTAATCCAAGCAGTTCTCTCGTCTTCTGCCCTTCGATTCCCTGCACGAACCTATGCTGTTGAATGCCTTCCTAGCTTGTGGCTCACGTCATTTGACGCTCGTCAACCCTGCTTACGACGATAAAGCATCGACTAGCTACTATCAGACTTCCAGTAATCTACTTCTACGCACATTGCAGAACCCGTACCGCGACAACACGATATGCGCGACGACAGCTGTCATTCTGAACGTCTACGAAATCATGACGGAGCGTGCGCTGCAAAGGATGAATCATATTGCAGGTGCGCGAGCGCTTATCAAAGAGGTCAAGTGGAACGCCACTTCCAACGGCATTGGGCTGGCTTGTTTTTGGCTGAATGTGGGGATGGAGCTCCTGAGCTGCTTGCATTTCAATTGGCAGGTGGCGTGGAATCCCGATGAATGGGGGGTGGACATGAACTTCGACCACGACGCTGAGCCGGGTCGGGAGGAGGTTTGGACCCATCGCATAGTCTGGATTGTTGCCAAAATCAACAATTTCCGTGCTTCCATGACTCCTCGACCTGGCGATGGTCCCAGGGACCAGGTTTTCTTTCAGAACAAATTCGAGGAATGGCAAAGGTGGAGAAGCTGGATCGAATCGTGGAATATGCGCATCCCCAAGACTATGCGACCATTGGGCCAATTGCCCTCGTACAGAACGACGTCCAAGTCGCTCTTCCCCGAGGTTTGGTAAGTCGTGGTCCCTCCATCAATGCCGTTACTTTGTTAACATCACCAGGCTGATCAAGCGATGTTCCATTATTGCTCGATTGTTCTATCATACGGGCATATGTTTGCTAGCTCAGACGAACCCACTGGCAGCATCAAACCCCCAATTGATGCATCAGATGCTCGATTGGGAGATGAACAACGCGCGCGAGCTCTGTGGGATTGTGGCACACGTCAAGGACAGGTGAGGAAATTTCGTCTCTTGCTTTCATTTGGCACCGAAACTAACCGCAAACAGGGGTGTTGCAAGTGTAGCTCTGCGGTCGCTGGCAACATCCTGCGAATGTCTCACCGATCGGGCCGAACAGGACGAGGTCCTGGGCATCTTCGACAAAATCCGCAAGGAGACCGGATGGCGCATTGACTTCATCTTCGACGGCCTCCGAAGRAAATGGGGCCACAATAACGACCAATTAATCCAGCAAGCGAATCACAGCTTCAGCTCTTCAGGTAGCTCGCTTCCGCCGCCCCCCAAGTTGCCTCCGGGTGGGATCGTCAATCCTCAATTCGCCAAAGCCGATTTCAACCAGCCGGAGCACCCGTATCAGAATTACTATGTTCCACCAATACAGCAATCCATTGGCCATTCATACGGTCATTTTCAATAACAGACCTTTTCAAGAGGCTTTTACCCGTCATTCACGACATTTTTGCTTCCTCATTGAATTCTTTTCGGGTCTGTCATGTAGGGAGAAGTCATACCATTATCTTCGATTCRTCTATGACTCATGATATCATGTAGCAAGGCGTTTCYAATAATTTTGTTAGAGGAGGGCGAGGGCATTTGGCAATGCCCCTCCGCGGGAGATGGAAGAGTGGAAAAAGGGTTCACAAGGTGGCTCTGCTGTGCGGAGCACATGGCTAGGTAACAGATGCTGTTTCTTTCTGCTCGGCGAAAAACACAAAGCCCTTGCAGTCGAGCGTTCGCTTATCAAAAGCATCTTTAGACAGTCTCTTATATCCAGATGTCTCGCAACGCCTTCCCATTTTCCTTTCATATGGTTTCGGCCGCAAGGGGGCTTCGAGAGAGCGACAAGTCTTCAACCCATCCGTAGAATAGTCATGGATAGCCACTAATGGCGCAATTCGAAAATTGTTTGCAAAAAGAAACCTAGCCTCAACAAAATACCAGTATCTACAACATACTGGAACAAAGTGTAGACCCTGGAAGCGTTTGATCTCTTTTCATTCCTGTTAATGGACTTCTGAATCTTAGGATACAGGTTTCGTGTTTCCTACAAGGCATCAAATCTCAGAAACAATATCCTCACAATAATTCCAATAGCACTGCAAATCTAGGGTCAAAATGGTCTCCACGTTTCAAACCATACGAATACATATTCAGCGCTTAATTGACAGTGCTTAATCTAATCGAATGTCAGACGTTCTACTTTAACAGATTCAGATTTAAAAACATTCACATCTTGTGCAGCCACTGTTGACTCGGCCTCTCACACCGAAGCTAAACAGGGTTACCGTTGCATGCGGTGCTGACTTCACACTGCCTCCTCAGTCATTGACCGACACGAAAGCGTCTTGTCGAGACCCCGACTCATACTGCGTATTCCGATATTGCAAGGCCACACCATGAGCCGGGTGCTCCAGACGTAGTGGCAATTGCAGACCTACCCATGGAGGGATGGCGCTGCTCTTCCGCCTACTCTTCACCAGGGAGTTCAAGCAAGGCTACTTGGAGCCTCAGGCCGGGGGTCCTTGAAACAGGCCATGTATATCGGATCATCTCCGGCAAAAGAAAAGGGTAGTCCGTGAAGAAGCGGGTCAGAGGATCCGGTGAGGCCAGCCACGTGAGAGACTTGTATGACGGTACCGACAAGATATCGATGTCTGAGAATGCAGCACAAAGGAATACAAGGGAATGACGAATGTGTACAAGAAGTGCAATCAGAGGAAGTGCCCCTATCGTCCGAAGCAACTACTTTGCAGGGGATCCAACCCTCTTGGAGAATAATGCAGTATTGACAGTCTGGCACGTTTTGTTCATTTGAACCATCAACCGCCTCTATCCGGTCGAGGATCTGAAGATGCATTCCCCCTAAGCGGACAGTGCATCTCGTCAGAAGCAGCATTGCGATAAGAACCAAGGAATCGTACCCGGCAAACCTGATCCTACGCAGAACCTTGCTACTCAAGAATCGATACTCATCTTCTCAAAACATTTGCTAGCTAAGAGTATCTAGATTGGCGCAAGCCACCGCCTATTCGTACATAATCAGTGCCCATGCTATCTTCAAACCCCACCGCCCGAGACTGTGCCAGCTCAACCACCCGGTTTGTCCAGATCCATATACTGGGATGGCTTGGTCTCTTTCGGGCGCTGTCCGCTCTGCTGACCGAGGGTTTGAGGCTCAGGGTATGTCGAGGTCGTCGCCGGCGCAGGCTTTGGACTTGGTTTCCCAGCCGAAGCATTTGGGGTTGCGTTGCCAGTCGAGCCCTCAATGCCCCCTTCGCCGTTGTCGCTGCCATCTCCCAGTCGCAACGTCGGAGGCACAGCTTTGCCGAGCGCCTCCAATCGCTCCCTGAATCTCGTTCCCATCTTCCCGGCTGCGGCATTCGCGTCACCGCGTCCGTTGATCCAGTCTCCAACATCTGTGATCTCCCCTCTTTGGATGTCGGCAGCGAAGATGCTGCTGGTCCGCAAGATTGGCAGAAGAATGCTTGACTCATACCACCGCCCTTTGAGATCTGATACGGTAAGACGCGCCGAGGACTGTATGATTCTCCAGAATGACTGAACCCGTTTCGCGGGGACGGTGACACTGTTTCGAAACTCCAAATCTGTCTTCATCCGGGGTGGTAGATGAGGATTGATCAGGTTGGTCGTGTTCGCGGGATCAAATGGAATCGACGCGAAGCGGTAGATGTCACCTATAAGATAGACTGAAGCAAGGTTGATGTTGGTGCTGTTAGGCTTCAACTTCTCGATGATTTGATGAACAACCATTATGTCCTGGCCCTGATTGATGCGCAACCTCACGGGATCGCCAACATAGATCTTTTCACCCCCTAGATACATGGCCAGATACGTCCGCTCGCCGGTGGTAATGGTGTTATTTGCCAATGGTGATAGTAGGGAGAAGCTCTCGTCCAATTGCTTTGCTGCAAAGATACTGCCATCGACCTCTGCATCTCCCGGCCCGCATTCGCCGGCAAGCACAGTTTTCCAGTCCACCGTAGCGAACGACTTTCCTGTGAGTGCTCTATGCGTTGGGCTTGGTGCGGACCAAGCAAGCCACGGTCTGAGTGCGTCGTTGGAGGTCATGAGCTTCGGTCCTGGATGTAAATAAGGGTGGGACAGAGGTTGGACAAGATAGCGAGCCCGGGGCCCGCTGCTCTGAGGCCCGGAATCTCTGATAGTGTCTCGTTTGACGACGATGGCCAAGCCCCAAGCGGTCCCCCGATTGAACCACACCAGCTCGCCGATGCGATAGATGTACCGGCGATATTCAGCATCCAACTGCTGCTCCCTGGACTTTACCGGTGGCAGTGGGTTTGGTGATGTGACCGGCTGAGTGGGCGGCTTGTTCGCGGTGGTAGAAGCGCTGGTTCCAGTAGGCGTTTTATAAGGTAGTCTAGGCAAAGTGCTGGTCTGTTGAGGGGCTCTCTGCTGAATGACGACTTTTGGTTGGGGTAAGGGTGTGTCTCTTTTGACCTGGACAGGCTCCTTCTTCAGTGGTACCGGATCCCTGCTCGGGGGCGCAAATTCTTTCAAAGGAGGAACATAGCCGCCTCTACCGGGCAAAGGTTCAATCTTGTGCACCCAATCGCCAGCACAATTTCTGCACGGACAATCCCCGTAGTCCTCACTCTTGCCCTCCATCAACCACAGAAAGTGCGGGAAGAATTCTTGAGCGGTCTTGAAGCGCTTCTTACGCCCCTGCGGATAGCCGTAGAGGTAGGCATCTGTGTTATCTCGGACGCCCTTGTGATGCTTATAGAGGCGGTAATTCTCAGGAAAGAACATGAGAAACCATGGACTTTCCGTTTGCGCTCTCATCTCTCGTTGGAGCATGACACCTAGTTGCCTCTTCCACTCAACAGTGATTGGGTGGTCATGGTCTAGAGTTTCGTAGTAATCGTCCGGATTGGCAACTTTGTCCAGCTGGTCATTGCTGGGCCCATTGTATTCCTTGCCATACTTTTTGGACCTGATCTCAGTCTCGCCGTCGGAACGTCCGCAATAGATTGGTGTAAAGTTCACGAGTGTCATAATGACCTGTTATCATATAGAGCGATACTATTCGGTATGAAACGATGGCCTGAATCCCAGGTGCCGCCTAAGGGTCATCTATGACAYAAAATCTTATGAAATGGTCTGCCGGGAGCTTCTGCCAAAGCTGCACTGTCCACACTAGATCAGGCAGACCATTTGCAAGAATCGACGTGTGGATTTTTCGCTCGACCAATTTCAAGCTCCAAATCTCTGTAGGCGGCAACCATGCAAACAAGCTCAACAACGAAGCCTCAACAAGCACTCGTCATGGAATACGGGGCGTAATAATTGATCTGGCCTGACGTTTCCTTTGACCATCAGTTCAGACTTTGTCTTAGATTCTACTTGCTGTTGACCTACGGTATGTGGTACAAGAAGCATGAGTTGTACTGGCCAAACGCTAACGTACTAGCTGCATGCGTTTCAGCCGGGTAAGAGTGGTGATCTCCAAAAGGCACAGGATTATCGGACAGCAGGACCTCAAGAAAATATCGGCGGCCAGACAACGGACGATTTCATGCAAAATAGTGCCCTTCCAAGATGCCAAAGCGGAAAGAACTAGAACAAGAGCCAGTCGACACCAATGACGAAGAAGGAAGCAATTCGGAGGAAAGCAGTAGCGAAGATGTACACTAGCACTGTGTATCCTACTGGTGCTACCCTTGCTCATTGATCAATAGGACACCGATATGCTTGACATTGACTTCGAATGGTTTGATCCGCAACCTCAAGTAGACTTCCACGGAATCAAAACCCTCCTCCGACAGCTTTTCGATGCAGATGCGCAACTTCTGGATCTGAGTGCCTTGACCGATATCATTCTGGCTCAGCCGCTGCTCGGGTCCACCGTGAAGGTCGACGGGAATGAAACGGATCCTTACGCCTTTCTGTCTGTACTGAATCTATATGAGCACCGGGTATGTAACCTGGAAGGCAGGCATGATTCCACTGATTTCCCAACAGAATAAATCAGCAATCGCGGGTCTTGTAGATTATATTTGCAGTAGGTCTCTCGCTAGCGAGAAGACCAAAGTTGTAGCGTCGCTTGTACGAGGAGAAGGGAATGCACGAGTGGGTCTCGTGCTGACCGACAGATTGATCAATATACCCACAGAAGTGACTCCTCCCATGTACAAAATGCTCTTGGAAGAGATCACGTGGGCACAAGATGAAGGGGAACCCTATCATTTTACGCACTATCTCATTTTGTCAAAAACATACCTTGAAATAGCTTCACTGCTGGCTGATGTAGAAGAGACAACGCCGAAGCAGAAGAAGGCCAAGAAAGCCGAGCAAAAAAGTTCATTGGAAAGCTTCTATTTCCATCCCGAAGATCAGATTCTGCACGCTTTTGCGGCCACTTATGCCGACTATACATACAAGATTGAGGCCAATCAATCCGACTCGAAGCGCGCCTTTCAAGACATGGGTATCAAGCCCCAGGGCCACATGATCCTTATTGAGGCCGAAAAGCTCCAACCTGCGGTGGAAGCGATGCTCGAGAGTTTCGGGCAGTCTTAAGGGTCCCGATCAAGCGATTCAATTTCTGGATTGGCCCCAGCGTATGTGGCTGGTCAATAGACGCTTCATGACCAGCCGTGTCATTCCCATCTGGTGCCTTTGAGACGTTGCATCAAATATTCGACCTCAACCTCCTTTGTCAGAGGTATGACGGTCTCCTGTTTCATCTCAGACCGGGATGTTATCCACCTGAGCGGGAGAAGATACTGACCTCGTACATAGCTACGACAGCGTCCACATTGATCTTGCCCTCAGCTTCAGCTCCGATGCTTGGATCTGTGCCGTAGGTTCTGGCCTTCAGTCTCAGACGTTCCAGGACCTTCTTCTCGACCTTAGCGTTGGTGATGGCTTCATCAATACCTTTGCGATCTTCGGCTTTGATCAGCTGTACGAAGCGATCCGTTTCCTGCAAGAACTTGGATTCTGCGACGAACTTTCCAAAGTGAATGCGCCTGGACAGGGACTGTAGGCACATGACATCGCAGGTTGCGGCCGAGCCGTAATTCTCCTGGCTTTCACCGCGATCTTCACGACCGAACTGCCTGCATACTCGGGGCAAGATGACATGGATGTACTTGCGCTTGATCTCGGCATTGACGTCGACATCGTTCGGATGCAGGATCTGGGGGTAATTCAAAGGCTGGAGGATGGGCTTTTGCAACGAGGCAGGGAAGAAAGGATACTCGTCTGGGGACTCATAACGACGGACCAGCGACTGGAAGCGCTCCTGTTCGCGCAGCATCCAGTCAAAAAAGCTGAGGTCGCTGCCGGGAACGGCTATACCTCCTGCCTTGTAAATAGTCTGGTTGAGTGGGAATTGAGCTCGCTCGATCAAATGAAAAGTGATTGTATCCTCCAGTCGGCTGTCACGAGTTCAGCAGAATCTCTCAATGGACTCTATACGTTGGCCTACATCAATTGGAAGCGAATATTTGCTAGATCAAGGGCTCGGGATGCATCCGATAGATCGATGACAGCGTCCATGACTGACTGTAAAACAAACTCCTTCACCCGAGCCTACAGGTTGACTGAGAGAGCGTGATGGTAGAACAATTAGGGTACCCACGTTCACTTTCAGTGTGGACTGAGCTGATGGATGGCAACCAACGAGTGTTGAACGGAGTTTCAGGCAATACGTGTTATATAGAGCGTAGAGAAGTGCTTGGCTGTTGATAATCTTTCCATGATCACTGCGAGGCAACAAGGTCTGATTCTGAAGTGATTCATGTGGGTTCACACTGACTCAATTGCAACAAGATGATCTTGCTAGCAATAATATGCAGGTGCTCACTAAGGATTATCCAGGGGTGAGCGTCAAGCTGTGAGCTTCAGCCCTACGACATACGGCGGGGGCAGGCTCAAGGCAGGGATTGTGACCAAGCTCGTGTGACATTATTAGTGACGGTCGATGCCCATCCCGTTCACCATCTTAAAGGGTTCCAACAATTGCCTGTGTTCGCTGACAGAATCGCCTGTCGCGATTCAAACCCCGAATGACAAGCTCAAATGGCTCTCCTGCCGCTCGTCATGGGCCTGGGGCATCTGAGGACAACTCAGGTCTCACGACGGCACTGACTGTATGAGACCCTTGATAAGTCTTAACATTGCTAAGTGAATGCAGACGCGACGAATTGAGGCCTTCGGTCGCAAAGTCACAAGCACCGCAAGCCACCTGATTGGCGATCCCAGCAGCAGCGTCCACTATCAGCATGCAATGAGCGAGTTGCAGCGCGAGCTGCGCCGCCCGGGTCTGCAGAGAAGTGTCTTCTCGTACGCCAAATCCTCGCCCACAGAGCTCGTTCGCTCGAAGCTCTTTACTACAGAGATCCAACAGCGAGCCATCACCCGCCTACCGGATGAAATCCTTGCCAACATCCCGGAAGATACAAACGACTACTCGTTGTTCCAAGGCTTTCGGGCCACATTGCCAGAAGCAGAAGAGAGTGAACACAGGAAGAGGCATCGGCGGTATGGGAGCAATGGCCAGCTTCTGTTGGATGCCAAAGACGATGGAACGCCTCTGGCAAAGACAAAGCAGGAGAGGCATAGGCTGAATCACAAGCTGGAGATGATGGGCGTGAGAAAGAACATGTGCTCTGCTGAGATCCGGGAAATCGACGCCAAGATTGCCAACATGAACAGTATGAGGAAGATTGTGTTGGAAAGACTGGAGGGCCTGGAGCAGGAGGAGGTACAGATGGAGCAGGACCTCTTGGACGTCGATAACCAGTTGGAGGATATACTCGAAGAAGCCGACGAGACCGCCACGCTAGCTCTCAGCCCGTCCCCACCGACGGAGCTGGAAACAGAAGACACCGTGACCGAGGCCGACACCACCTTCATGTCCGCTTCCATCTACGAAAAGCTCCCTTCCCCCAAGACCAAAAGACACAAACCCGGCCGACGGAAATCGACAGCGATACGGCACGAGCATTTCGAGCCCGGATCTGCCATTGCCGAGTTCCAAGCCCACAACGACATCATCACCGCCCTCGACTTTGACGCCCCCTTTGGCACCATGGTCTCCTCCGCTTTCGACGATACTGTGCGCGTCTGGGACCTCAATCTCGGGAGATGTATCGGCCTGCTTGAGGGCCATCAAGCGTCGGTGCGCTGCTTACAGGTGGACGAGAACATGGTCGCAACAGGATCCATGGATGCATCCATCCGGCTGTGGGATCTCAACCAAATCGAATATGTGCCCCGACAGAGTCGCGCCACCAAAGCGTTGAACCCCGACGAAGAGGAGGGAGACGGACAACAAGTTGACAGTCCAGAAATCGTCCCCGAGCATCCGACTCACTCCAGCACCGCCGACTGCCACGTCCACACCCTCTCGGCCCACGTCGCCGAAATCACAGCCATGCACTTCCGCGGCGACACCCTCGTCTCCGGTTCGGCGGACAAGACTCTGCGGCAATGGGACCTCGAGAAGGGCCGCTGCGTCCAGACACTGGATGTCCTCTGGGCAGCCGCCCAGGCCTCAGCATCCATCGACACCGCTGCCCCCTCGAAATACGGCGACAGCGCCACTGCTGCATCGCAATGGCGGAACACGGGCGCACGCGCTCCAGACCCTTCGGCGGACTTCGTGGGCGCGCTCCAGTGTTTCGACGCCGCGCTGGCGTGCGGGACRGCGGACGGGATGGTGAGGCTGTGGGATCTGCGGAGCGGGCAGGTGCATCGGAACCTCGTGGGTCACACGGGCGCGGTCACGAGCCTGCAGTTCGATGAGCGCGTGCTGGTGACGGGGAGTGCGGATCGGAGCATCCGGGTGAGGAAGCCATCCTATTTTCCATGCTTTTGTTGCCAGATCAACTACGCCCCCCCCCCCCCTCTTTCTTTTTTTTGTGGTGAAAATCGTGCTGACGAGAGATCGTGTGCGACAACAATAGATCTGGGATCTCCGCACGGGATCGATCCGTGACGCCTACGCCTACGATGCACCAATCGCGAGCATGATGTTCGATGCCCGTCGCATCGTCACCGCGGCCGGCGAGAATGTCGTCAAAGTCTACGACAAGGCTGACGGGAGGCATTGGGACTGCGGGGCAGGGGTCGGACAGGACGGGAACCCGAGTGTGGTGGAACGGGTCAGGGTGAGGGACGGCTATCTGGTGGAAGGGAGGAAGGACGGGATGGTCGGGGTGTGGAGCTGCTAACGATGAATTAAGCTACTCATATGCTTATGCACAAATTGTCCTTGACTACTTGCACGTGTGAATAACATCACCAGGGGACTCATGCTGCCAGATCTCGAGCGCGTTTGGCGGCGGAATGCTTGAAACGGGGGTCCAGCGGCATCATCCACGTCAGGGACCCCAAGATCTTCTACCATCAACGGATCTTGCCAGGGATAACCCCTGCCTGGACTGGGACTCGGAAGTGGGTTTCGCCAATTACTATTATTCTGGAGACTTTTCAATCCGTGCAGAAATTATGACTTCACATTTTACTCGGAGCCTATATATCTCAACAACGTTTCCGAGATCAAAACCTCCTCTTGGGCGCTTTTCATCCCGTGAAGCATGAAGGGTCTCAATTTCACCAGAGTCAATGAACGTTTCAGGAGCTTTCCATTTGGTAAAGCAATGATCGAAGGCAGGGGCTGGCGCAGCGCCTCATTAGAGATTCGACAATTCCATGGACCGCATGTATGGTGGTGAGAATCCTTTCCCCATTCAAGAGAGCATTCATTTCCTGGTCTGATAATCGCTTCAGAACAAACTTCCAGTAGGAACGCTATAGTCGGCCTTTCACGAGTACTCTTGCAGGATCAACAGCGTATCAAAGAACTGTCGCATGTTCCTGGACTTGGCGAAGAAATGCTAGAATCAGAAATGAGCCGCAGGTTTGCTGAATGCCGCTATGCCTTTAGTGCCTCAGGTGCGTGTCAAAATAGCCCTGGATTGAAACTGGATCGCTTCCCACCGGGGCGGCTGGCCAGTGAAGCCGGTACGCGCTCAAGCTGCATGCAACCTCAAGCCACTGGTGCCATGCGAGCTCAACGCCGATCGTCCATGCGTAATGCAGGGGCTTGACGGATTTGCCGGAGGATTCCACCTCTCACTTCTTGTTTGAAATGTTGACCGCTGTTTCGATTGCGATGTGGAGGGTGCGCGAGCCCAGACTCGGGTCTCAAGTTTTCATGAGTATCATCTAATGTAACAACGCAATGCTGCCCAAAACGTCTGATCATAAACCACCAGTCGTAATCATAGGTGACAATGGGATGGATGTAGCGTTGGCTGTCGAAATGCCATCTCGTAGCCATGAGATGAGACTTGCCCCCCAAGTAGGCCGATTTTTATACAAAGCGAATTTCTCAGGCATTGAGTGGCAGGCTTCAGCCAATTGCGGCCCTAAACCCTCTCCCCTCACGGTCGCTAGGGGAGTTAGATAGCTGCGGACGGCAAAGACGATTACACCCGTCTTTGGCAGGCAAGTCAGGGTGTGGTGTTCACATCTGAGGAAGGAGGCCATTGGGTCGAAATCTAAGCTGCCCTTAGACGAGCCTTTGTCAGTGTTCGCCCCGTCAAATGGAAGGAACAAATTTGCATGGTTCATCTGGATCGCCCACTGTCCATGATTAGCTTATATCACGTCGACGTAGGACAGCGGCACCTACATTGAGCCGACCAACAGATTCTCCACGAGCCATCCGTTGAAAGCACCGATTGACACCTTTCTTGAGCCTGACGTCGTAGCCAGGGACAGGCTCATGTATTTGGCTGACAGTCAAGCCCACCTTGGCTGAGGGTAGGAGACCTTGAGGAAAGCATGAAACAAAGGCTTGCAGTATGTATTCGCCAGAGTCGCTAGGGCACATGAGATAGAAGTCCTCCTCGACGTTCTCACCTAGCTCGCGCAGCATCGTCAAAGGATTCGAGCGAGCGTTCGAGATGCAGTGCTTGGATCCAGTGACATGATTTTCGAAAATCCCCTTGGTAACGCTAAACATGGATGGAAATCGTTTGGGCAATACATCGAGCATCACTTCCTCATATAACTCTTCGACGGCAGGAATCGCCGCATTTCCAGTTCCGATGCAGATGTTGGTATGGTCTGTAATCAGCTGCTTCCGTAAATCAATGCGCTCCCTGTACTTGTTGTCTATCCGAATCCAATTTTCCTTCTTGGACTTCTTGATGCCTGACGTGTGAGACGTTAGCCAAGGTGAACCGCGATCGGTCCCCCTCGGAGACTGTCTTACCCATCACTACGTGTCTGTTGGTCACGAAAGGCCGATATCGGGTTGGTTCCTGTTTGCTGTAGTCGAAGTCGGGCAACGGCGCAACCTCGTCAGAGACCACGACCTTGATGTCTTGCCGAGGTGGGTTCCATGATTGAGGGATCTCAAATGCCTGTGAGTGACCTCTATCGACATAAGAGCGAACGAAGGTGAGAGCACGTTCGAGAATGGCCACCAGGGTACAATATACGACTGTCATGGATAGTAGGCGCGCGAGTTGGTACATCATCTTCGTCCACGAATGTAGCCTCTAGCTACAATTGACAGTGCTGGAATGCTAGCAATGACCTGGGGCCAAAATGGATGATCTGAGAATCTCGATGAACCTTGCCGGGTGTTCTTTATAATATAGGAAGGCCACCGCTGGTTCCCTCCCTTAATTGGGATACGAAAGCAATGGCGAGTTCGTGCAGCTCACAATGATCAACAAGAGATGGTTGGCGCAAGAGATAGAAGGAACGATATACTCGAGAGCATGGTAGGCGCGTAGGCGAATTGAATGGCTGAGACATATCCATGTTTACCAACCCCAGAGTTTCTCCCCAGTCCCCACAAGGTTGGCTCACAATCCCACTCGCGTCCAGGCTTGTCCCGAGAGGCGAGAGGGCCCAGGAAATGCCAGACATGAGGGCTAGGAAGTATCGAGTGGAGAGTGGAGCTTCAGATCAAACACATTATGGCGCCAACCGTTGTCTCACGCCCCGAATCCTGGGCAAGTATACTGCAGGACAGCGAACTTTGAGTTTGACCACTCACCGGACTGTCCGGGAAAGGTATCTGACGGGTCAGGGATCATTCAAATGAGGCAAGGCCTCAGGCTGACGGCGGGCTAGATGAGCTCGGTTGCGACTTGCAAGATGGTCATGCTGTCGCCATTCCCTGTTGGAAGAGCTGAATTCCTAGAATCATAGTAGTCCAGAAGCTGTCGTCGAGGACGCAAGGAGTTGAGGTAAAATGGCCTATTTTAGCAGCGTTTAGAGTATGAAGGTTTTCACGGTTCGAAGCGGACCAATGGGTGCCTCAGCCAATCAGCGCAATAGCAGGTTGCGTTTGACATGCTGGGGTATGTGTTGGAATGAATGATGCCGAGCGGCGCTGAAGTCTCTCCGACTTGGGAGTTTCGACTACCACTCACCGTCCCCACGCCACCAAATTGCATGTTTGCGGCTCCGGGCTCGCGCGCAGGCATGCAAGGCATGCTCGCCTGGGATTATTATCTCCACGAGTCGCATGAATCACACATGCCATGTGCCTTCGAAATGTGTAGCTTCATGCTTTCTTGTGTAATACTTTCTGGTGCAAATCGTAGGAGTGCTGAAACACACGTGGTGTAGCCGCGACAGCTCGCTTAGATGCAGGAACGTGCATTTTAGAGGACTTATCGGTAAAATTAACAAGGGTTCTCGTAGGCGGTGAATCCCTCGGCCATGTCACCCAGTGGGGTAGAGTAGCACGCCTCTCCAGGCTATGAGCCAAATTCATCTGCAGTGGGATGGAATTTGTGAACTCCCCGATCTATCGGCCTTTGATTCCTGCCAGCGCAGAGGCCATGGATTTGGCTTTGGCACGTTCATGGTGGCTTTCAGGCATCGTCCCTCTCCAGGAATCCAGGATCGCGCTCGATTCTGCGCTCAAACTTAGTCCACCATTCTTGAAAGCTTTTCAAGGGCACCATCTCTGGTCCGGCGCCGTTGCGAGAGCCTGCAAAGCTGGCTAGAAAGTTGAATGCGTTCTTGATTATCCTCTGTGCTAAAATCTTTGTTGGGATGGTCGAAGATCCAGACTGCACATTCTTGTTCGGTACTAAAGCTACTGATCGGGAGGCCGACTGGGAAGCTTGAAGCACTCCGAGTTGAGCTGCTAGGGTCGTGGCTTGTTCGACCGAGATCCCAATCGTCACGTCGGTAGAGCCCATCGAGGTCGTGTCTCCCATTCTTGCGCTTCCGGTGGGCAGTGCATTGGGATCTCTGCCATCTTTGACTTGAAATACAGCACTTTGCTTGTCATTCCCAATGGCTCCAAGAAGGCTAAACCCAGGGTTTGATCCGGACAACTGAATGTAGACTCCAGCTAGCGCTCCCTCGGGCAATGYGAAGCCTGGAAGGAGGAAGACRATGATGTGAGAGAAATGAGGTGCTCCGGGGCAGATGAAGGCGAATTGGGTGGGTGAAATGCAYYGAGGTTCAGTGAGMACAGGACGTGAGGGTAARATAAGGCCAAATGGAGCACTGGTCGCCATGTGGTAGACTTATTGAGGTTGGAAACCCCATKCCAATRCTGTCAGACGAAGGCAGCTTCCTTGATGGGGMTGCGCCTGCAGCTCGGGGAATGGAGAATGGGGTTCAACCGAGGCGACCAGCGTGTTCTAACAATGTCGAACATATTCAGCTCTTATGACGTTTCTGCTCACCAACACCACGTCATACCACCCCAACTCACTACGAATTCTACAATAAAAGCTGAGCCAAATCATGCTGTGAGTCAATTACAGCACGATAGACTTGGGATTCTCATCGCGTATAATTCGTAGACAACTTGTTGGAATCCCTCCACCTTGGTGACCGGACTCACGTTGTTCCGCACCGGCTTGACGCCCGCACGAGGGCACTAGGGCCCTCGTCCCACTTAAGTACTTCACGGATTGACGAACAGTTTGAGCATTCTCTCACAATGTCTTCGGAGTTCTTGGTATTCTCTACAGCTCAAACTCTCTGGAGATGAAGACTTTTCTGGATTTGGTAGATGATTGTGACAAGTAAGTGACAGCCACTGCAGGCTCGCTCATGCTTATGTAGATAAGCTTTCCGTACTACGAAAGAAGCCCAGAAGCATATGACACGCTGGTATCTTCGTGTTTCAAGCTGTACCTAGAGAGTAGTAGAGGGACCACAGGTCCGCATGGGTTCATACCAGAGTGGGTTGTCAATGCCATGCCATGGGGTGATCGATGGTCGATAGATTACACAAACCGACGCGTGACACCGGCCCCCCTTCAAGTGCAGCGAAGATCAGAGAGCGAGATCATCAAGCAAACGGTCGAGCAGGCGAGAGAGTTGAAAACGTTCAAGATCTTGAGTGGCTGGCGGAACGAGCTTTATCCGATCTTCGGCCATGGCAATCAAGACCGAGATATCAGTATTGAACGTTCGGCAAGCGTCTTGTTTGGCATACCAACCTTCGGCGTCCACATGACAGTCTACACGAAGACCGAGAAAGGGACGATGATCTGGGTCCCAAGACGGGCCAGCACGAAGCAGACGTATGGCGGCATGCTCGACAATACTGTCGCCGGAGGACTTGCAACAGGAGAGAAACCGTTTGAATGCCTTGTGCGGGAGGCATCCGAAGAGGCGTCTTTTTCAGAGCAGCTCGTTCGCTCCAATGCCGTTCTCTGCGGAACTACCTCGCACTTTCACATTCGCGATAGTAGAGCTGGAGGAGAGGTCGGACTTCTCCAGCCCGAAGTCGAGTATGTGTATGACATGGAAATAGGGCCGAAGGTCAAGCCCAAGCCCAACGACACAGAGGTTGAGGACTTCTATCTCTGGTCTGTCGAAGAGGTGAAGAGGGTCTTGGTGCTGGGCGAATTCAAACCGAATTGTGCTCTGGTACTGCTTGATTTCCTGATACGACATGGCGAGGTGACTGCGGAGAATGAAGCGGATTATGTCGAGATTGTCTCCCGGATCCACCGCCCACTCCCTTTCCCCACAGGACCGTTGTAGGAGGGACTCGATAGCTGCCATTTTCAACCATACGTATATTTTGCCCCAGCGCCAACGCTAAAGTTTGCAAAGCATCTTCTTTGAAAGCTGATCACTTCTTGAGACAAAGGTACAAGTAGTCGTGCTTCAATGAGCTGAGGCTGCTGAAAGGACCATCAAGGAGCAAGAGCAAACCACCGAAACTGACGTAGGCTTTGCTAGAACGGACCCGTGCCTTTAGCTAGAGAGCAGCAGTGCTGAGGCAGCATTCAGGGCACACTTACATTCTCTTGTCATTCTCGGCGTCAAATTGATAGAGCTTCCCATGACAGACGTAGTCGAAACCGTCAGCGAGACTAGCTTCGCCCCGCCCAACATCCCTCCAGCCCTTTCCATCGTCTCTGCTCCCATCCAGTGAAAGTGTAGAAGCGAGTAGAAGTTGCAACTTATCGCCGACGGCACATGGGAAGAGCTCGCTGTTCACGTCGAGTGTAAGGATAGTGGAGCCATCGTCAGTGCTTCCAAAGAGGCGGGCCACACGATCGTATTTAAGGTCGTTGATTTCAGTCAGACGGAATGTACTAGAGAAGAGATTTGAGTCGGTGGTCATGGCTCTGTGTATTGCTTCGATGTCGACGATGTATGGTGAATGGTTGCAAATTGATTGTGTTGGTTGTTTGTGTGAAAGGAACTAACAAAACCCAAAATAGCGGGCTGGTTTTACGCTCGTGTCAATCCAGCCTGCCGTAGTGATTATAGCGCGTCATCTCCGTCTCCCCTAAGATCTACCAACTCCGTTGTGCAATGCACGTCTGCGATGACATTTGGACCTACCGTGACCATGTCATTCAGCAGACGCAATGTTGGAGTCAAGACCTCCGTCACGCCAGGGTTCCGCCATGAGCTTCCAAATTCTTCTAGCCAGCCAACTCCTGGCGTGCGACCCTCTCCAATCGACGGCCGTCTCACAACGTCCACTGGCACACAGACACTGGACGAACTTATGGCTGGTCATGGCGGATTGCCCCTGGGTAGCTCGTTGTTGATTGAGGAGAATGGTTCCACCGACTTTGCTGGTACGCTGCTAAGGTTCTATGCTGCTGAGGGTCTTGTGCAGGGTCATCAGCTGCACCTAGTTGGAGTTCCAGATCAGTGGTCGAAAGATCTGCCAGATCTCATTGAAGGGGACACGATGCAATTGTCAGCAAAGGTGGATGCAGAAGATCATGATCAGCGCCGAATGAAGATTGCATGGAGATATGAGCATCTTGCTACGATTGGTGCTGGTGCTGGTGCTCGAGGTCAAAGCCCCCTCGCTTTTCTTTTGGGACTCCATCGGAACATCGATCTTTTCTATCGCTGACACACTTCCTTGACATAGGTCCCTCCCAGCAAAGTTCAAGCCCCAGAACAGACTCATCTTCTAATGCTGCGTCAATGGCTTTCTGTCACTCCTTTGACCTCACGAAGCGCCTCGATGCAAGCGCGTATCGTCCTATTCATCACTTGAAGTTGCCAGTACCAGCTGACGCAGCTTCATTCTCGTTTGAGCCACTCTTGAGAGACCTAACTAGCGCTCTGACGCATTCGCCCCCCAATGTCCTTCACCGTCTGATAGTGCCAACTCTCCTGTCTCCCATATCATACTCAGCGTATGCGTCAGATCCAAGATCGTTATTCCCGTTCTTGCATGGCCTGCAGAGGCTTTTACGTTGCTTTCCTCATCAGCTCACCGCCATTGTGACGCTTCCGCTTTCCCTTTATCCACGATCGCAAGGCCTCATCCGGTGGACGGAACATCTCATCGACGGCGTCATAGAGCTTGCTCCTTTTCCCTCAAGCGTCGTTGTTGAGCCTCCTTTGCAAAACAGCTCCTCGAGCTCCAAGGGTTCGAAGGCTGATGAGAAGCCTCAAGGAATGGTGAAGATACATAAACTTGCAGCATTGACAGAAAGGGGCCGAGGTAGCGGATCAGGGAATGACCTTGCATTCTCGTTGGGAAAGCGAAGATTCGTCATCGCTCCCTATCACCTTCCCCCAGAAAGAGGCGACGAATCCGCGCAAACAGGGGAGGGTCCCGATGGACTAGCTGCGAAAGCAATTGAATTTTGAGCGCAGTACAGTATCTTCCATTCTACTCTCAAGTACGCACTTGACGCCATATCTAATGGACTCGAAATGGGTCAGGGCGGTCGTCGGCCGTCGTGCTAAGCTCCGAAGCTATATCTGATCGCTGCTCACGGATAGCCTCTGTGAGGTAGAAACAAGAAGGTAAAAGGCGAGCGCGCGGAAACGGGGCTGCATTACAGAACTCGTCAACGAAGTAACAAAATGCTCAGTGAGCCTTTGTTTGCAACCGAATCATCAAGGAATCTTTCTGGAATCCAGCAATTGGCTATTCGGTAGAGTTACAAATTTACCAAATTTGCAATAGCTTTCTCTCGCTTTACGCAGCCTACAATTGCTCTTTTCTCATTTTCAAGTCTTCCCAAAACAATCTTGTAGTTTTGCTATCTGTTTCGTTTCACTACATAAAAAACCAAGAGGAGCAACAATTGGTCGAGAGGACGATCCAGAAGATTCCCCAAGTCTCTTGTGGATCTCGACCCGTCTGGGCCAGCGGGCAAGCAGTGGCAAAAGTACCTTCTTGACGGGCTCGTTATGAGAGGCCCAGACGCAGACTCCACGCAAACTCCGCGCTACATTAGCTTGCCGGAAGAGCCTGCAGTCGCCTGGCTTGGGTACTTTCTTAGGTGCCTTAGGCCGTCTTGCTGCACTGGCACGCTAAGCCATGCGAAAGCTACTTATCCCGTGCGAATTCAATGATTCGCATGATCCCTGCCTCCAGTCCTGGATATACATCTGGACRCTCTTGCTTGTCTTATCTCTTGCCTGCGGACAATCTTGCTAATTTGATTTCTCGACGCTGTGCATACCTGGAACACCTGGTGATTGCTACTGATTATCTCATTAGTGAGGAGCCAGRACCAGTGGCATCATGCCGTCAAGCGACCTCGAGGAGTTCCTATCCCAGCAATTCACCCACCTCATCGTTGGCGGAGGGACTTCGGGTCTCGTCGTCGCAACTCGCCTTTCTGAACAACCCAACATCAAGGTTGGGATATTAGAGGCGGGCGTTGCAGCTTACGATGATCCTCGAATCAATGTCCCAGGTCGCTTTGGAGAAACGCTGGGATCTGAGCATGACTGGCAGTTCGAGACGACCAAGCAATCTGGACTGAATGGCAGGAGCCTTCCCTTCGCACGGGGGAAGGTCTTGGGTGGATCAAGTGCACTGAATTTCATGACCTGGAATCGAGGCTGCAAAGAGGATTACGATGCCTGGCAGAAGCTGGGGAACGAGGGATGGGGCTGGGATGGCATTCTGTAAGCCTGAGACTTCGAACCTCCTTTCAGAATCATTCTGCTGATGCTTCCCTCCAGCCCTTACTTCAAGAGGGCAGAGAATTTCAACGAGCCCAGCGAGGACCATCAGACGACGAATTCATCGCTCTATGAGAAATCTTTCCACGGGACCGGAGGACCCATGCACAACACTTACTCGGCCTCATATGGAGCCTCACATCAGCATTGGCATAAGACTTTGAACAGCCTTGGTATCAAGACGAACGCGAGCCACTTTTCCGGTAACAATGTTGGATGCTGGACGACGATTACTACCGTGACTCCTGACAAACAGGAACGGTGCTATTCAGCTACAGCCTACTACAGGCCTGCAGCCAGTAGGCCGAACCTGAGTCTGCTGACTGAAGCTGTTGCACAGGAGGTTTTGATGGACAAGGAAGGAGCCGATTGGGTCGTCAAGGGCGTCAGATTCACTCACGGCGGTGAAGACCATGTCGTGAAGGTTTCGGGAGAAGTTGTGATCTGTGGTGGAAGCGTCTCATCTCCCCAGCTACTCGAGCTTTCTGGTATCGGTAGGCAGATCCCAGAGACATTTCCTCTGCTTTTATCATTCTCTTGGGAGTTTTGTATCGTATGCATCAAGATGGGTGCCGCGTTTCCACCTAAGTGCCCCAATATTCAGGGGTCCCGCATCGCATCCCGCATTTCTGGCTCTGCAATGTACACGACTTTCTCCACATTTTGGGGATGGCGTATCTTGAGTGACATTACTGACTCTGCGTTCCAATCAGGTCAGCCCGAGGTCTTGAAGGCTGCAAACATTGATTGTAAAGTCGATAGCCCTTGTGTGGGCGAAAACTTTCAGGAGCATATGAGTGAGTTCCGCAAGCGCCGAGTCCCGAAACAGAGAGAGAGATTGACAAGTCTCGCAGTGACCGCAATGATATTCGAGGTAGACGCCTCAGTCAGCACCCCGGAAGACCTGCGTGCAGATCCAGCGTTGGCAGACGTCGCCGACAAACAGTACGTGCTGGAGCACGCAGGCCCGAGGACGGCAATCCCCAGCTCCGTCTGCTATCTCCCCTTCAGTCGCGTCATCCCCGACGATCAGCTGCAGGACTGGGCCAAGACGATCCTCTCCCAGTCATCGAAGAGGTCTCGCCTCTGCGACGAGATCAAAGTCGACAGACTCACCACCGATCAGAATCTCGGCCAAATCGAGTATTACTTCGACACCTCCAATTACAACCCTTACTACGCGTCCGAGCCGGGCAAGAAATACGCAACCATGCTCATGATGCTGCAGTACCCTTTCACGAAGGTCAGTAGATCCCAGAAGCGTTTCCTCATGTCTTATCAGTCCTAGAGAGGTTGGGTATCGTCGGAAGCAGTGTTGCCTGCACGTTTCTCTCTCAGTTCAACATGTCTCAAAAGCGTTCCTTCAACTTCTCTTCCCCCCCCCGAGAGCCTTTCCTACATGATTGAATTAATACTGACCCTACAATTCGACACTTCCAGGGATGCATGCACATCCCCCCCTCCCCCCGCGCCGGCCAACCGACTCGGACGGAGGACAAACCGCTCATCGACCCGAAATACTACCAGGGCCCGGGGGGCGAGATCGACTTCCGGAGCATGGTGCTCTGCCAGACCTTCGCCGACAAGATCTGCCGCACCGCGCCCCTCAGCGGCATCATCAAGCAGCGCGTCTTCCCGCCCGCCTCCGAGGTCGACGTCGACCCGGACTCCCACGATTTCACGCAGTGGGTCCGCGACACCACCATCACGGATTGGCATCCCATGGGCACGTGCGCGATGGGTGGGCTTGAGGGGATCAAAGGTGGGGTGGTGGACGCGAGGTTGAAGGTTTATGGGGTGAAGGGGTTGAGGGTGGCGGATGCGAGTATCATGCCGCTACAGATCGCGGCGCATTTGCAGGCGACGTGCTATGCGATCGGGGAGAAGTGCGCGGAGATGGTGAAGGAGGATTGGGCGGCCAGGGGGGGGCAAGTGAATGGGGCGAGCAATGGTGTCAATGGGCATGGTGCTAATGGGGTGGCTGCTCATTGATATCAGTTGGTGATACGAGTCTGGGACTTCTCCTCGAGTGTTTTCAACGTTGGACTGAATACAATAAGATTGGTGCAAACGGTGCCCACATTGCAGTGACGGCCGTTTTGATAAGTTGAAAATACATGGAAGTTACATTTCAAGAACATCGAATACATGCTGACTGCGATGTGACGAGCCCATACAGATAGTGAGCCCACTGAATGCATCACAATGCCATTGAAGGCTTTTCTTCGTTTCTAAATCGATAAAAGTACAACGTTTCCCTCCCATATATTTTAGTATATGTGATGTACAATAATCCCCCTTACCCCAAGCTTTTCCCCAATAGTATCCGCTCATCTCGCAGCATGAAGACAGGATCACAAAACAAAATACCAACCTGGAAAAAATAGTCTATCGGGCATGAGCCGTCTCTATTTTCCAMTATTCCACCATGCGAACAGCTCTCACAGAGAGCCAGCAGCACGAACGATTCTTCTCACCATCATTGCAGCTTCAGCCGCGTGAGCGGACATCTCTTGCACACCATCGCTGTGGTCTTAAAACATCTTCCTCTCCGGGCTCTGGCTGTCCTGGTCACTGTACGTCTGGTTCATGCTCACCGTCTTGACGATCGTCCCGCTCTCGTTCCTCCCGCCCCACCCACTCTCACTCTTCCCTCCCCCCGTCACGGCCGTGCCCATATACGACGGCTCTTGCGAAGGGATCCCGTGCTGATGCTTCATGCCGCCCAAYTCGACATCATCGTTCACGCCCCGCGCAATCCCGATGCCGCCCTGGGTGTCGGACCCGGGCGTGTTGACGAATCCGGGACCGGTCCCGGCGTTGGCGATGCGCTCCTCRCTCTCGCTGCGGATGTATCCGTGCTCGTCRAAATTGCGGCGGCGGCTGCTTGCSGTRGCGGGGGTCTTGGAGGAGGTGAGAACGTAGCTCCGGCTTCCGGAGTTGTATCCCGARTTRGGGCCTTGCCCGCTGTTGGCCTGGAAGCTGCCGAGTCTGAAGATGCGGCTGAGGACGGGCCAGCAGTGCGGGATGTTGGCCACCATCACGGCAGTGGCGCCTTCTCCGGCATACCAATTCAGGTAGATGAGCGAGCCGTAGGGGGAGGTGAAGTTGTAGTAGCGGTTCAGGATAGCGGCCAAGATACAGAAGACCCCGAGGGAGAAGACYGCGCACAGAACGGCCTTGCGGCGGGGAGGGAGGCGGGCTTTGATGAGGAGGGGRATCGGGATGAGCAGCATGAGGATGTCGGAGGAGATGTTGAAGGTGGAGGCCTAGACAAAWCTCGGAGTCAGTATCAGTCCATAAGATGAMGATTCGTTRAGAATTGGACGAGAACGGAAGCAGCGCCACATACCGCGATAATATGATGGTAGTAGGAAGCCTGGGAGGAAGAAGGATTTCAGCTTGCGGCTCTTAGTAACAGATGGGGGAGTTGGATTCTCACGCATTGGCTGTTATCGACAGGCACCTGCCAATATTGCTGGATTGGCTTACACCAAACACCAAGGAAGAGGATCTGGGTAATCACGTAGCCAGTGGCGGTGTATATTCCMACGTATTTGACGATTCTATGCTGTCGCGGGAGGCCGATGCTATGAGTTGTCCGTCAGCCAGTGGCTCCAGTATGCACATKTYTGGTCCAGCATTGCAATGCAGATCAGGGCGAGGGCGGCTCACGTCATGGACGAGTAYAATATCAGGAGGCATGCTTTGGACAGCCACAGGGTAGCCAGTTGACATTGCTCCGTGACAAAGACCCATTTACTGCCGTAGACCGCATTGGCGACTTCTGCCGGGCTCAAGGTTTCGAAAACGCCCGGAGGCAGGTAACTACTCAAATTTTTGGCCGTTGTGTTGAGGCCTACGATCACGACCGTAAAGCATACCTACGCTCATAGTTAGCATCTCACACAAGGGATGTCTTGGGGATATCAAATCTAGGTTGATCAAACTCACRATAACACCCATCATCAGGTAATCATCAATCTGGAGTTTCTTCCACGAGCCCAAGAGCAACCGTCTCGACATCCTACAATGCAGGTCAGTGCTTGTTCCTCTACCGCAAAAATATGAGTTGTCGTACATTCTGGCCGCGAAAAAAAGAATAGTGACTCCATAGAGAGTCCATGACTCAACGAGCAAATGCTTTGCATCTGAGCTGACAGCCATTACTGAAACCCACAGTTCTGAACTGAGTGATGAAAGCGTTGACCGGAACCCAGATCAGAAGAGGATGAACATGAGCGATGAAAAGAACAATACTGGACTTAGAAGGACGGAATCATGCGGTGAGCGGAGAGTAATTGGAAAAAGCACAGGAGAGAATTTCTGTGGGCTGCACTGAAGCTATACCATCACATGCATCAACACTTAATGCGCCCCTTATCACACCACGCGGTCCCAAAGCAGCAGATACATGCCACGATCTGCCACCGCTGCCAATTTGTATGGGACGGAAGGTCGACTGGGCCAAAGAGGGCCAGACCAGTGAGACCACTGACCAGCATTTCCTTTCACCCATGCCTGGCGTCAAACTTACAGAGTACTGACAAGGCCTTTGGCCCCAACAGATACGCGAAAGGATCAGGAACATTCGCGGCCAAGGTTTGGAAAAAACTCTGACCGACCTGCCAGTCCAGGCACAACAAAGCCTAGTGTGGGGCCGTGGGGTTGGCCGCGATTGACATGTGCCGTTGACAGACTCTTCAAATTGATGAGTATCGGCAGTCGAATTCTCAAAGCGCATKTGGGACAGACCCGGACGGTCTCATTGGATGTTGAAATAAGCTCCATGTGCCGCGGGCATTGCTTGGAGATCAAAAGCGGGATAGCTTCGTTTRGTGTATTGAACAAAGCGCCGGGATAGTTCTTGTGGCATGTCGCGGTCTGAACTCTGGAAATCCTCCCTTCTCTCCCGAAGTGCGCCGCTGTCAATTTCAGACATTATTGCAAAGTCTGCGCTTTGTCCCAGCTATCAACAAGACCGATTGCTGTCTGATTGCTTGCAACAAATATGGTCTATGRGGAAGCAAGTGCCACCCAAAGTTCCTGACRCACAGCTCAGCCGTTCTGGYTGCACTATTAACAGATGCTGCAATTACATGAACCATATGCACGACCGCGTGGTAGACCTGGTAGGTTCCATTCGCTTGTCGTAAGGTTCAAGACCTAGGCGGACCGGTATGTCGGAAAAAGAAGTTCAGAGACTACGGTAGTACGGTGAGCTGCCGGATCGCTTGGGATCATCGGATTGACCAATTGAATCTGCTCTCTTTCGAAAGGAGGTTCAATCTTTGGGTGGATCTCCTAGGAYAAGTCCCCAAGTGCGGCTTGTTGTCCGGGATCGCAATCCGACACGCTATCTCTTCGTCTAGGAACTTTACTTTCACTGCAGCGCTGGTCCAACCGTCCAAGCCGGCTAATTTCCAACAATTTCTGTCTCTCATCCAGATTACGTGCGTTCTTTTGATGCGCGTTGCATCGTGGAAGATAAGCACGGGTCTAGAATCCTCGGTCGCAACGCATGTGGCTGACTATCTGGGGTATGGAGCAACACTTCCCCGCAGATGTATAGTGGATGGACCAAAGGTTTCCGTGTCTCCTTGGTTGGGTGGGCCAACAGGGTAGGCACAGTAGGTCCTGGATCGGCGGCACCTCTGATGCGCCAAGCGACAATGTCTTCTATGCAAGCCGCCCTCAAGCCGCTTGTGATCTCGAAACCTGCCCCTGTAGCTSTTGCATCGTCTTGCATTTCAAMCATCKTTTTKGGAAGCAAGAGSYTTMCMCCACMCCATCATGGTTCTTGATCTTGAGAAAAATGCGCCTGTCGTCGAGACATCATCGAGCAGTGACTCCGATAAGGAGATCCCACCGCCCATACCGGTGCCTCACAAGCTGCGCGTCTTGAATGACAAGATCGAAGGTCTTGCTGGCCTCGAAGCTCGTGGCATCGTCCGCGTGCTGCCCGAAGAGCGACATGGCATCTCCTGGCTCGAATATGCTCAGGTCTGCATCCTCTGGTACAGCGCCAACATTACGGCCAACAATCTGGTCACGGGCATGCTGGGGCCGTTGCTGTTCGATCTCGGTTTTGTTGACAGCATGTTGATGGCCACATTTGGTTGCCTGATTGGCTCCGCCGCCACTGCGTACATGAGTATCTGGGGTCCTCAGAGTGGTAATCGAACCATGGTAAAGCCTCTCAAGACAATCAGTCGTTGCGCCAGACCGTAAGCTGAATCCCCTGCAGATCGTCGCGAGATACTTCATGGGGTACTGGCCCGCGAAGCTCACCACCGTCCTAAATATAATAATCATGGTGGTAAGTCATTTTTAGAGGTCTTTTTCCTGTTGCTGTCGGTATGATGGGAGTGTTCCATTCTTCATGTCCTGGGTTCCTTGTATGAGGCACTGCTGACCCGGCGTTCCCCTCAGGGTTATGGCACACTGAGCACGATCATTGCCGGTCAGATCCTTTCCGCCGTGAGCGGTGGAACCATGACAATCATTGTCGGCATCGTTATAGTCGCCCTCATAGGCTGGGTGGTTGCTGTTTTTGGAATGAAGGTTTTCCACACATATGAGAGGTATGCGGACCCTTGCGAAGCTTCTCCTGGAAATTTTATTAACAAGATACTGCAGATACGCCGCCATACCCCAAACCATTGTCCTGCTGATCCTCTGTGGTGTCGGTGCCAAATATTTCAATACCAACAGTCCTTCCGTCATTCCAGAAGGTGCTACCAGCGCCTCGATAACCGCCAATCGCTTATCGTTCTTCTCTTTGTCACTTTCGGTGCCCCTTTCTTGGGCTGGCGCCGCAAGTGACTTCTATGTGTACTACCCGGAGTCAACCTCTAAGCGACTCGTCTTCCTCATGACTTTCATCGGGCTCTGGGTCTCTTTCACCTTTGTCAATGCCATTGGCGTTGGACTGGGCAGCGGGACGTTCATCAACGAGGATTGGAATACCGCGTACGGTACGTCGTCAGGCGCGCTCATCCTGGCCGGCTATTCGTCTCTGGGTGGTTTCGGCAAATTCTGCGCGGTCGTCGTCGCTCTTGGCGTAGTCAGCAACAATGTTCCAGGTTGCTATGCTGCTGCGCTCGACTGTCAAGTTCTTGGTCGTTTCGGCAAGATGATCCCGCGCTGGGTCTGGGTATGTTTCATCATACTCGTCGAATTCGTCTGCTCAGTTGCCGGCCGTGACCATCTTTTCGATATCTTCACAAACTTCCTGGCACTTATGGGGTACTGGCTCGCCATCTTCATCACGATAGTGCTGGAAGAACAGCTGATCTTCCGGAGGAGGTTCGGGTTTGACTGGACGAAGTGGGAGGACCAGAAATATCTTCCTATCGGTGCCGCAGCCCTGACTTCCTTCTTGATCGGTTGGGCAGGCGCCATCATTGGAATGTTTCAGGCTTGGTATGTTGGGCCTGTTGCGATCCGCGTAGGGGATGGCTATGGGGCGGACATTGGTATTTGGCTTGGTATTGCCTTTGCCTTGGTAACATTCGCCCCTCTTAGGTGGCTCGAATTGAAGAAAATTGGCAGATGAACTATCCAGAAAGTGGACGTTTGGCAATTTGTGAATGGAATATCACTGTACATAGACAGCACACATACAGCGACGATCTATTACGAGTATAGACTCAGGCGGCAAACTCGAGTAAACACCAAGAAAGTATCAAGACAGCGACAGACTTTACGTGCGAAATGCTTAATTTCCCAAGTGCAAAAACGTCTATACTTATCCTCCTCAACAATTATCAGAATCTGAATTATGAGGGCCGTCAATGGAACAGCAGAGATTACGATGTCGCCGATAATATGTATGGGACATGAGCAACACCTTTGAACCCCGGAAGCATCAATGACAACGGGAGCTTAGTGGAAGAGTGAAGGGCATTGACAATTCAGCCAACATACCGGGTAGAAGTGACCAAAATCATACATCCTCCTCTTACCAAGGAAAGTGGCTCTACAAAGCTGTCAGATGCAACTCACATACCGCCCCATTCTATACAGAATGTCCGGACAGCTGAGCCGGCCTCACGAGTCTTTACCTCGATGGCTTCATCGTCGAGGTCACCTACCTCTCTGGTCGGGTCTACACCACCAATCATCCAGCCTTTTTTCACGCCTGTGCTCAGTCGACCTCCTCCGATAAGATCTAGAAGATCCATATCCTCGTCCCAATCTAGACCACTCGCTAGAAAGTGACTATGGAATCGCAACGGGTCACCAGGGTAAACCGAGTAGTGACAGCCAAAGCGAAGGCCGGGAATCATAAAGTAGCTGCGTCTGTGAAGGTGCTCGAATAAGGCGTAAGACGCTGGTTTCACAAGAGGCAACTCCGACGCTGCGCTCTTGGCTGGGGCGCCTAGGAGAGATTCTGCAGTGGTAGGAACAATGATCCAAGGTTGAGTTTCCCGTTCGATATGCGTGGGAGCAAGAGGGAACGACTGGCCACCGGGGACCGAAACGCCCTGATACAGTGTTTCTCGTGCTTGTATAGAACCTTGCTCTTCCTCTTGCTTGATGGGATTTTTGCGCTTGCCCTTTGCGCCCTCCACGTGCTCAAGCATCTTGTCCTGTTTCCTTCTTTCAAAATCCTGCGCTAATTGAAGTCCTTCTCTTCTAAGATCTTGCTGCATTCGCTCATTGTGCTCCCCTCGAGCAATGCTTTGGCGATGCCATGACAGGTCATCCACAACGTAAGCAATACCATCAGCTACCAAAAGCCGAGCCTCCTCGGGTAGTAGCTCCACAGGTAGACCAAGAAAGACGTTTTGCTGTGGGACCTGGGGTATAGTGCCAATCAGAACACCAAGAATGTTGTGGTATTTTCGAAGCCAAGATATGATGTTGACATCGTAAAGCATGTAGCGCTCAACCTGAGGCGAAATCCGAAATATGGGTATGGGAAGCTCTGGGATTGCAGAGGTCCCCTGTTCTGTCATGGCGGACTTTGATTACAGCACGACGCCAGCCTGACATTCCTGTAGACGAGTCTTCAGCTGCCTATCCGAAGTCAAGCTTCGAAGTGTAAAGAACAGATATCAGCAGATCATAAAGCTCACGATGAGTCTTATGTCACATCAAGAACGCTATGGTCTCAGTGGATTGACAGATTATAAGAGGTGTTGAATCACGTGCAGGAAAATGGCAAGAACAAGCGATCATCTACTGACCTGCATTCCAATCTTGGAGGACCATGCTCAGGATGAAGAAGTCCGCGCAAGAGATGGTTGGACGAAGAAAAGGGTGGTGCGCCTCGTGCGGAGTGTCGAAGAGAAGGAGATCACAAACCCTAAAGCTTGGCTTAGAACGCGTGACGCAAAATGCTGCATTTGATGCAAAGTGCCTGAAATTCATCAAGCTCCGACGTTGACGCCACATTATTTTCAGCTCCCCTTCCATTACAACTGAACCAAGGACAAAGGCCAGAAACATGGGCAGCATGTTTGAGCAACCCAGAAATGCTGGAACTTTATGTGAGCGAAACTCCTCCACCTTGCGTACAGCAGACTAACAGAAGCGCAACAGTCCTCGGTGGGCAGAAGATCAGCGGATCAGACATTCGAGACCAGAACGGTAAATGGGGGAATACTTGGCATGGAAAGAGTCGGTTGCTCATGGAGATCTAGTATCGGCCACACAGGCAATCGCGAACGTCGTCAAGAGCTCGTTTGGTCCATCAGGCCTGGACAAAATGATGGTGGATGATATTGGCGTACTATATCTCAGCTTTGTACCTGTCACTAGCTGAAAGAAATTAGGATATCACAGTCACGAATGATGGTGCAACGATATTGAGCCTCTTGGATGTCGAACACCCTGCAGGAAAAATACTGGTCGATTTGGCGCAACAACAGGACAAGGAGGTCGGCGATGGAACGACATCAGTCGTCATAATAGCTGCAGAGCTCCTAAGAAGAGCAAACGAGCTCATGAAGAACCGAATACATCCCACCACCATCATCAACGGCTACCGTCTGGCCCTCCGCGAGGCTGTGAAATACATGAACGAGAACATCAGCACCAAAGTCGAAAATCTGGGGCGCGAGTCTCTGATCAACATAGCGAAGACGTCCATGTCCAGCAAAATAATAGGTTCGGATAGTGAGTTCTTTTCGGACATGGTGGTGAGGGCGATGCAGTCCGTCAAATCAACGAACAACAAGAACGAAGTCAAGTACCCCGTCAAGGCCGTCAACATCCTCAAGGCGCACGGCAAAAGCGCCACGGAATCTGTTCTTGTAAAAGGCTACGCCCTGAATTGCACCGTTGCCTCGCAAGCCATGAAGACTCGAATCGCAGACGCTAAAATTGCGTGTCTCGACATGAACCTGCAGAAGGAACGGATGAAGCTGGGTGTCAACATCACAATTGACGATCCAAAGCAGCTCGAGCAGATCCGGCAGCGGGAGGCTGGGATGGTCATGGAGCGAGTAGACATGATTTTGAAGGCCGGCGCCAATGTCATTCTGACCACGAAAGGCATAGATGATTTGGTCTTGAAGCAATTCATCGAGAAAGGCGCGATGGGCGTGCGTCGGTGCAAAAAGGAAGATCTCCGCAGGATCGCGAAGGCCACGGGCGCGACCTTGATCTCGAGTCTGTCCGACCTGAACGGAGATGAGAARTTCGAGGCTTCGTCGTTGGGYCATGCGGAGGAGGTGGTGCAAGAGCGCATCTCCGACGACGAATGCATCCTGGTCAAGGGCACCAAAGTCCACACCTCAGCATCCATAATACTCCGCGGCTCCAACGACTACCAGCTGGACGAGATGGAGCGTTCCGTTCACGACTCGCTCTCAGCGGTCAAGCGCACACTGGAGAGCGGATCAATCGTCCCCGGTGGAGGTGCCGTYGAAACGGCYCTGCACATCTACCTGGAGGARTTCGCAGTAACCGTGGGYAGCCGGGAGCARCTYGCCATCGGGGAGTTCGCCCAAACCCTTCTCGTGATACCRCGGACTCTGGCTGTTAATGCTGCAAAGGACGCGTCCGACCTGGTCGCACTGYTGCGCCAACGCCACGCCATGTCACAACGTGTGCAGGACGCGCCGCCACCACCAAGCCCCTCCAAATCCGGGAAGCAGCAGTCGGCGGCGGATGCAGAGCAGGCCCGCTTGACGGCGAAGAAGAAGGCCTACAAGAACTATGGCCTGGATTTGACCAAGGGTGAATGTGTCGATCAGATCAAGGGCGGTGTGTTGGAGCCGAGTATGAGCAAGGTGCGGCAGTTGAAGAGCGCTGTGGAGGCGTGCATTGCAATCATGAGAATTGATACCTTGATCAAGCTGGATCCTGAACGAAGGGAACAGGACGACGGACATGGCCACTGATGAAATAGCGACGACTTATTTAGAGCATGTATAGAAAGCCCCGCGCGGCACATTGCCATCAGATGGATTTCTTGTGCTAATTGTCTGTTGTACATGATGGGTCTTTGCCTTTGGCATGATCCAGGATCAAATGCCAATACAACGCTACCCTCGATCGACTACGTCTCCACCAAACACCTAAACCTCACATGCCCATTCCAGCGAAGGGCAGCATCCTCCGGGTATCATAACCACAGCTACTCTGCCGAGACTGAATCCTGCCATAGCTAGACAGTGCTGCTTCAGTCTTCGTCTCATCCTTGCCTTCGTCATTCATGAAGCTCGCCCGTCGACCTAGTAGCTCCTCCCGAACAAGCACCACTTGACGGCCATCCTATCACACTCGGGATTCAAGCATTTGGTGCCCTCTGCAAGACCCTCCTCCGGCTGCTCAAAGGGAATGCACAGACTCTTGGCACCCATACTCGGCGCCTTCTCATCTTGGGGAGTATTGTCGTCCTGCTCCCTTCTCGCGCTCAGCTCTTTGACCTTGTCTTCGCAAGGTTCCGTCAGGCAGTGGGGAATGAGGTTGACGTTCTTGGCGTTCAGTGATGGTACAAAATCGGCCCATGCGGTGATCTTCTTGGTGTGTTCTTTGAACTTCTGGTCTGCTCGGTCGTATAGATCCTTCTGTATCGTGCTCAAAAGCTTCTCGACCCCTGTTCCCAGCTCGGTGATGGCGACCTGGCCCTTGCCGTCCTTGCCAGGTATGTCTCGTCGAGAGGTGGTGACATAATGGCCCTTGGACTCGCCGGGGCCAAATTCCAGGCGAAGGGGCACCCCCTTCTGCTCCCACTCATTGAATTTCCAGCCGGGAGAGTACTCGCTCTTGTCCGACATGACGCGGATCCCGACGGCCTTCAAGATCTCCTCCAGCCCATCGACTTCTTTGTGCAGCATAATTCTCTCTCCTTCGGTCGTCTTTGCTGTGATACCAACGGGCACTATTACGACCTGTGTTTCCGCGACACGTGGCGGCAGGACAAGTCCCAGATTGTCACCATGGATCATGACCATGACGCCGATTGTTCTGGTGCTGAGGCCCCAGGAATTCTGCCAGACATTGAGCTTAGCGCCTTCTTTGTTGGCTGGATCCTCCACCACGATGTTGAACATTTTGCTGAAGTTCTGGCCGAGACAATGACTCGTGCCACCCTGTATGCCCCGACCAGTCTCTGGAATGTAACCTTCTACGGTTGTGGTGTATTCTCCACCGGCGAACTTCTCCTTGTCTGTCTTCCGACCTCGTACGACAGGGACTGCCAATAGCTGCTCATAAACACCAGCATACCATTCCAATATCTGGAGCACTTCTTCTTCTGCCCCTGCTTTGGTTAAATGTGCTGTGTGACCTTCTTGCCAYAGAAACTCTCTTGTYCGTAGGAATGGCTGGGGATGTTTGAATTCCCACCGGACTACWGAGTTCCATCTAGGAGGATRAGTGCCACGGAAGTCYAAGGGTGATGATGGAGTYACTCACTGATTCAGGCGAAGAGGAAGATCTCGATGGCTTCGAATCCAATTGGCATAATGCGGGTACATGACCGTTTCCGAGGTCGGACGGATGGCGATCTCCTTCTCGAGAGGAGTGTTGCCTGACTTGGTGACCCAGGCCACCTCAGCAGCGAATCCTTCGACATGATCCTTTTCAATCTCCAGCTGCTCTTTGGTCGCAAACATAGGGAAATAGCAATTCTTCACGCCAATTGACTTGATCCGRGTATCRAACCACCTTGTGATTTCTTCCCATATCGCGTAGCTYGCGGGGCGATACACATAGCAGCCTGAGATATCAGTGTACGATATRAARCATCCCTTGGTSARAACCTGCGCATACCAGCCAGCGAAATCCGCCTCTTTCAGTACGTTGACGGCTTTGAGCTCCTTACCAGCAGTGGCGCCCTGTGCTTTGAGCCCCTTGCCAGCAGCGGCGCCCTGTGCTTGGGGCTTGATTTGAGCTSCCTTCAAATCCGCGGCGGAAGACGAGTCGCCTTTGGGTTTTGATGCTTTGGCGGCCTTCTCTTCAGCCAATTTTTGCTGCTTTGCAATCTTCTTCAATGCGCTCTTTGAGGGYTCTTTGGCATCTGCATTTATGTCCATGGCGCCTGTCTTTTCTGCGGCCGCATCAGCCATGTTGYTTACTTCTGATGACATGTTTGCAGAGTCACTCGTCACTCGTCACTCGTCACTCYTAWTTTTCTGCCATAGTGTTGAGCAGCCACAGTGACCGATTGTGCCTCGGCGTTGRGTTTCGAGAAGATCAACCGATCAAACGATCGCACAGCTTTAGCAGCAAAATTAGGATAGGGATTAGGGATAAGGGATGAAATCACGGACGCCTTTCCCATTGAGGCTSAATCTTTAATCTCCCACCACGCTAGAATAACAAGCCTTTGGGTGAATTGTCTCCTGTGGTCCAACCAAAAAGCCCGCTCCTTCCTCGAAACTTGAGCAATTCTTTCCTTACTGCTCTCCTGGTTCCTGCTGTCGCTCATTAAACTTCTGTCCCTACTCACCAGCTTCGATTCTTTCACGCGTTTGTTCCGTACAGTTTTTACCTGCTGCTAATTAATTCGAGAGAACGGAAGAGGAAAGGGGAGAACCAGGAGATACATCGAGAAGCATAATACAAGATCATTGGCTGGACTGCAGGGCCGCCCGACGTGGTCCTCAAGAGCCCCTCTCAGCACGGACCGCCAATTGAGACTGKACCTATGCCGCGAGAGAAGAGCAGGATCCTCATTTGARATGGATAGTCTGACAGGACTYTGACAARCTCGCGTGGAAGTTCTCAAGCTGGGCGGAGAGGAGGGTTTGCGAGGACCTTAGCAATCATCGTCACCCTACTCGCCTTCACGCCTCTATCGACTATGGCGCAAAGCTGCGTGTCGTTGAAAGGTTCGACACAATGCCCAGCATTCAATCAGTCCTCTATTTCCACCGGCTCAGCGCTTTCTTCGATATAGTGAGTCGCGACATTCATCTACTCTGCATGGGYCATTTGATAACCRATCATAGCCCCTTCCTCGCATTTGTCTCTTCGGTAGAGCAATTTGACTCACGTCTGAGCGACTATGTCAACGGCAGCTATGTCCAGACGCGGTACGTCTCGTCAATCCCATCGCCGTGAGCAGATACTGACCGTGATTAGCTATCAGCAATTGCTCGGCTGCAGTAATATCAATCTTCGAAACACCACATCCTATTACGCACGATACACAACCAGTGTAATATGTAATGCTATTGTGCAGAATTCCATCAGTCCCTGTTCTCTGTCAGGAGCTGCTTCACGACCGCTGTGTGCCGAGACATGCGTAAGAAGAACCAGACGGCTTYCSAACCATTGACTGACRAGACCCAGGCTCAGCAAGCGACRAGCGAAGAAGGCATCGCCATGAACTCACAGCTCTGCAGCAACCCGAGGCARGGGTTTATGGATCAAGTTCGAGCCGACTTCACCAATTGYGCCCTACCTTCGGATTCCCTCAGTACCGGCTGCCTGACCGGAGAGGCRAATGAGTCMGAYGAYTGTGGTTTCTCCACCAATTTACAGGGCCTGTGCGGCTTCTGTGCGACGAGCTCCCCAAACGCGACAGACTCCTGCTGCGAAACATCCAAAGTCACCAGCCGCTGTCCTGGAGTGACTCTGCCATCAACGACCTCGATYCCTCCCCTTTTCCCATCATCTACATCGACAGCCAGCCCATCCGCCACAMGTTCGGCCAGCCCTGGAATGGGCCACCACAATGGCCTTTCCGGTGGTCARATCGCGGGTATCGTCGTCGGAACCGTGGTTGGTGCCGCGYTACTGCTYGGCCTTCTGCTCCTATGCTGTGTCTGCCTACGACGAAGAAGGAGGGGGAGGGGCAGTCAAGCAAGCCTGAACCAGCCCACCCCYCAACGACAACGCGGACCYAGCATGGCCTACGCGCCGCAGTCCGGAAGTCAAACGCTMCCAGCCGACTACGGACCACAGCCCGGTGGGAGRGTAGCCAGGATGTCTGCTCTGGAAGGCAACTCGAGCGATTCGCCTTCTTATGGAAATACAGCAGCAGTKGCTGGCGCTGCTGGGAGCCATAGGAAGTATGGGGACGCGTCTGATTCAGATGCCTTCAACGAGACACCGGAATCYCGGGGGGGTGGCGCGSCTCCRGCCGCCGGCAAGAGAGGAGGCTCGCTTTCAAGTCAGTCGGCCCTCGGTGCWCTGGACGACTACAGCTCGCCAAATACGGAGGGTCAAGTYTCATCYCCTGATGGAGTCACCAGTGGACAGTCCGAGCAACTSCCCTTCTTCAAAGACTATTATTCTCAGGACGAAATCCATCCCAATGACAAGGTCTCCGTTCTCTGGGCTTATCAGCCAAGAGCAGGCGACGAGTTTCAGCTAGATAGAGGGGACATGCTCAAAGTGGTTGGCATCTGGGACGATGGATGGGCAACCGGAGTACGGATCAACGAGAGAGCGGAAGATTACGAAGCCAAGCGCAAGGTACACCGCGACAGTGGAGTGTCCAATACGTCGAATCGCATGGACACATCGCCTAGTGGGGAGCTCAAAGCCTTTCCCCTCGTTTGTGTATGTCTTCCGGAGTACTGGAAACAGACGATACAAGACGACCGGGGATCGGACAGCGAGGGTCACAGTCCACCTGCAACATCCTCCTAGTCACCCTTCCTAACGGCGCTGACTGGAGGACCGACCAGATCCATCATCATCATATACTGGATCGAGTCTCCGTCCAGCGGCGCGTCGTCTTAATGATATCCCCACGGGCAACCCCGAAAGAGCAATGCGGCATGTACAATCTCATCAGTCGAT
>MSTJ01000396.1:0-15122 GCA_001956345.1 Ramalina peruviana
CTCTTCCATCAATACCCACGCTCTTGAGCACCTCTTGAGCACTTCTTGAGCACCTCTTGTGCATGGTATGGTATGCCATGCTATCTGGACGATTGGGATAATTGGAATAATTGAATAATTGGAATAATTGGGTGGGGCGAAGGAACTTGCTTCACGGAATCCGATCGATCACGCAAGAACCGAGCATGCGCGCGGTGGTATGCGGTAGAATGGCGGAGGTGGGATTGGCGGGGGGATGGATGGATGGATGGATGGGTCGATGGATGGATGAGGTGGGGTATTAGGGGGGGAGGGGATGGGGTTGTATGGAGGGCATGAGATGATTCTCCTCAGACTTGTAGAAGCAGCTATGGGGGTCACACGACCGCTCCAACCCCATCAGCTTCATCTTTTATGTACTCTTTGAAAATGTACTCGTGCTATGTTAAGCTCTGCCATGGCCATGCAACAGAAATATATCGCACCTTTCCGCGCTTGAGCACGTCTCCCCATGCTACTGCTTTTCCCCTCCCTCGAGCCCCCTGACCAGCGCTCGCTGCCGGATTTCCTTCTCCTCCAGCTCCAGCTTCCGCAATGCCTGCCGGACCAGATCCTTCTCGAAGCCGTTGTCCGTCTGCTGGCCCTTGTACCAGGCGCGATGGCGCTCACAGCGCCGCTTTTTGCAGACTCCGCGGCCGATCTCGTCGTTGCTGGTGTGATCCGGTGATGGTGGTGGTGGGGGGGATGAGTTGGCTTCGGGATCGTCGTGGTGGTGGTGGTGGTGGATTCCGTTGGGGAGGCCGTTGGGGAGGCCGTTGGGCATTGTACCGTTCACGCTTGTCCCGGTTTTGCTGCCGTCGTTGTCGTCGGGTGGGTCCAGCACGCCCCTTTCGAGCACGGCTTTCCCGTGGTCCGACAGCCTCCAGGCGTCGAACTGTCCGTCTGACCAGGTGAGCCGGGCGTCGTAGCCGCACATTTCCTTCACGTTCTTGTCGTGCTCTTTCAGCTCGGCCAGGACGGCTTTGCGTTGTGCTTCCACCATGTCGACGAAGCGGTCCCGGGCGACGAGCATATCCCGTCGATGGATGAGGGCGGAACGTTTATGGGAGATGGTGGAGAGGGTGGTCAGATCGGTGGGGGTGTAGTTGATCTCAGGGGATGTGGTGGTGATGGTGCCGTTGGTGTTGGCAGGGTCAGCGGCGGGGGAGCCGAGTCGGTGGAATTCATCGACGTCTTTCACACTGTCGACAAGGGTCCTGAGAACGGGGCGGTTGAGGACGCCGCCGTGGAGGGTAGTGGGATCTTGTTCGTCGCTGGTTTCCTGGTCTGAGGGCTTGGTGGTGGTGCCGTTCATGGATTCGGAGGCGGCGATGGCGGCTTGGATGTCGGCTTCAGAAAATTCGGAATCGCAGCCTCCTCTTCTGCCTCTTGTCGCTGCTCCAGCTCCTGCATTCTTCACATCTTCAACGATCCTGCCTTCATTCTTGACAGCACCCTCAGGATCCATCAGCCTGCGCATGAACTCCAACCCATGCTCTTCTCCGCAATATTTGCTCACGATCCCGGTCCCGCCCTTCTTCTCATCATGTCGCGCCGGCTTCTCACACCCGGCCAATCGGCACATCCGCTTCCAAAGCGTCTCGAACCCTTTCTCCGCACAATTGGGGCAGAACCATTTCTGCACGAGCGCGGTCTTGGATTCCGTCATGGCGACACACTTCAAGTGAAACCAGTCTTCACAGGGCCCGTCGCAGCCGATCATGACGGAGTGATCATCAGGTTTGCGACAAATACAGAAGAGCTCTTTATTCTCTTCGTCCGTGTCGGAGGAAACTGCAGAAGCGTCGTCAGCGGGAACAGCAGAGGAGCTGCGCGATGTTGGCTGTTTGGTTTTGTGGTGAGATCTAGCAGGGACAGGGGTAGCGGAGGCGCGGACTGTTGAGGGGGTGCCACGAGAGGGAGAGGCATCGGCGCTGTGAGCTTCACCGGAGGAATCGAGCTTGCGTTTCTTGGACGCGGGGGGTCTGATGGAGCTGGCGGTGCCTTTCTTGGGAGCGGCGCGTTTTTTGGAGGGAGGAGCTTTGGGTTTGAGGGTATCTTTGGCGGTAGTGGATGCTGCTGGAGAGGAGGGGAGCGGTGAGACGTCTGCGTGGGCAACGCCATTCACCGCGGGGGCGTGTTGCTGGACGGGCGTGTCGTTCATCTCCGTTTTCACTTTCACTTGCTCACTCTGCGCCTCTGGTATGACAAGCGAAGGTAGGTTCTGCGCCGGACCTGGCAATGGCGCGCGAATCTGTGTCGTTGCTGCTGCTGCTGCGTCATTTCCCTCCCTTTTCGTCTCCACATCCCTCATCTCAACGTCCCTCATTACATTTCCCCCGTCGACACGCTCCTCCGTCCTTTGAGTGTTCATCCCAGCCAAAACCCCTCCAAATACTTGCGGTCCCTCGCTGATCTTCACGGCTTCACTAAGCTGTGCTAGGCCCTGCGAGTAGATCCCCTGCGCGCCCGATGACGGCCGGCGGAATGCCGCAGTATTATTCATGGTAGGCGACGCGAGCGGCGCGGTGTGACTCGCAGCATCGGCCAGGGCATCCAATCCGGGGGAGGACACAGATTCCCTTCTTCGATGCTGAGAGGCCGGGGATGTCATTATCGCTGGTGGGGGGATTTGGCGATTCATGCTGCCGGTTGGAAGAGTTGGTGCTGATTGTGGGGCGGTGTTGGGAGGAGGAGCGGGGTTCAAGATGTTCGAGAGGGAAGAGGGCATGGTGAAAATGATTAGAGGTAGAGAGAAATGTTATTAGCTGATGGATCTTGAGGTATGTCGGTACTGAGTGAGGGGCATCGTAAGGGATGAGGTGAGAGAGACGGAGATCAGGTGGATTGAAAGCGAATTGAAGTGTTTGATCAGATGAAAAGTGAAGACGAACGAGGGGGGATGGGTAAAATCAACATTTAATAGGCCGAACGTTCGCGACTTGGTCGTCGTTCAGCCTTATGTTAATATGTCGCCTCCGAATGAGTATCATTTCCTTCACCGTAGGACATTCAAATGATATTTAGCGCGGCCGAGGGTCGGTGACAAAAGTCATGTCCGACGCCAAGATCTATGACTTCTTGTTCCAGTACCTTGTTTGACTACCAAAACAAGGCGCAAAAAATCCGAAAAAATTCACCAGCAATATCTGGTATTTAATCAATCTGCAAAATAAATTTAAAGAGGATTCAAGCAGTCTCGGGTATATAGAGAAGGGACGTTTTTCTCATTTAGGGCGGAGAAATTCCGAAAAATCGGACATGACTTTTGTCACCGACCCTCGGGCAAGGGGACAGTCGAAATGTGGCTGACCTTGATCTAATGGTATGTTATAGGGGATCTCAGTGTACATTGTCTTCGCCCAGACAGCTCATGACTGCCAGTAGCAAGAATATCTACCGCCGGATTAATCACACAACCGCTCCAAAATCTTGACAAAGACCCTCCAAACCAGAAGTTGTCCCGCATCCCTTGAATACCGAAACAAACGCATCTTGATTGCTTGTCTTTGTCCGCAGAATTCTTTCGCACACGCTCGCTCGCTAATCAAAGAAGTTCACATTATCACACACCCCCCACAGCATCCTGTCTCTTTCTCCTTTTTGCCCTTCTCGTCATTGGTGCCCGTCTCTCGACTTATCCGTTCTCTCTCGAACGGGTCCAGAGGTTTCTCCGTTCTGACTGCTGCACTGTTTCTTGCACTGTTCCCATCTCCGACCCCACTCGCTCTGACACGGGGCATGGCGCTGTACCCACCGTTCCTGCCCTTCTCCCTCTCCTCTGCAGGAACGATGGGGTTGACTGGACTGCTCGACTTCTTTGGCGGCACAACGGGTAGATCTTTCTGTCCATGCAGCGGCCAAGTCCCCGGCGCTCTTCCCCCGTTGTGTTGATCGGGTGGGCGCAGTCCTTCCGGCGTGTGTACCGCCACGGGACTGAACCCTCTCGTCACAGCCTCCCTCGGTGGCTGTGTAACTTTGCCGTTCCTTCCAGTTGCAGGTCCAGTACCATCGTTCCCGCCCCTCCGCGCCTCGCTCTCCTTTCGAGCTTTCTCCCACTGCTCAGCTTGTAACTTCTTCGCGTGTGTGGGGATGAGTTGTTCCTCCGGTGGCAGTCGTGGATCGGGTGCGTACATATCCGCCAACCATGGTGGGTCGCCTTCAGGACGGTTGATGGCGGTAGGAGGGCGAGGTTCGAGGCCGGAGCGGGATTTGGGGCGGATGAGATTTGAGGGCGAGCGAGCGTTGGCATTGTTATTGGTCGTGGTGGAGGAAGCGGTGCGAGGTTTCGGTGTCGGGGTGGATGTCGAGGTCGAGGGTTTGCGCAGGCCTTTGGGCTTGGACGGGGAAGTGGAGGAAGGTAGCAGGCGTTCGGCGGGTGATGTGAAAGCGATCGGATCCGGGTCGTTAGGGATAGCGGGTGTACTGTCGAGAAGGATCTGAGAGCCGACACTATTATTCCGGCTGCGGGAATGGGGATAGGATATATCTTCCTCGCCAGTGCTAGCGCCTCGTTTTCGCGGTAGTGGCTGGTTACGCTCACGATGTTCCTGCGGGATAGGCAGGGGGCTAGACCGGGGAAGGGGGATGCGGGAGGAGGAAGACCGGAGGTTGCTGTTTTGGTGGTAGACGGGAGCGTAGGCCTGTGATTGCTGATAGGAGGAGGACTCTGCTGCTATTTCTTCAGGTGTGCGTAGGTCGAAATCGTTATTGATCGGGCTTCCATCTGGCTCGATCTCTGGCTCGGCTTCTTCAGACCGGATTGGAGACCGGAGCCTGCGCTTCTTGCCCTCCTTGGCCGAAGGGAATTCAGGCACTGGTGCGGGTTCGACGTTGCCGTTCTCATAGGGTTCCTGGCTTTCGCCTCGTCGATGTTTGGATCGACTCGCTGTCCGCTTGTGGGATGGAGGTGTGATACCCAGCTCTTGCATCTCTTTGCTTTCAATCGCGAGCAACTTGTCCCGGTGAATCCATCTCGAGTTCTCCGGATCGTCCTCGACGTTTTCCGGGGCAGGCGCCCGTTCATGGTCCTGCACTGGGGGTTCATCCCGTGTCGAAGACGGCTGTGAAGGCTCGGCTGTGCTCCTCCTAGGGTGCCCATATAGGTCCAACAGGCTGTCAGGCTCGCTGCCACTTCTGCTCTCATTCAACGCAGGTCGTGTGTTTTCGCTAAATGGCGACAGGTAGGCAGGGTCCATATCTTTTCCTCGTCGTGATGGTTTTTGAAAGGTCGCGTCGCCATGGACAATGGCGTTGCGTTCGACTTGATCCAGCTGGGCAGGATTGGTAGGGATTGTTCTTGAGCCGACTAGACCATTGGGAGACGGGAAATCTTTGTGTTGTGTGGGTGTCTGCTGTGGCGAAGATTGGGAGGGGTAGATTGGAGGTCGAGACTGTCAAACAAAGTTTCGCTGTCAGTCGCGCCCATCCACAAGGTGATTTACTTTATATGGCAGGACCATGGTGAAGCTTACAGCTCTTGGATCAGGGACAGAAAAGTCCCATTGATCGGAATTGCTGTCAGAGGCATCTTGGTGCGAATGATCCAGGCTTCGGCCAGCAGAGGGCGCATGTACGGCCGCCATTGCCTGAGTAAGGGTATGTATGCTCGATTCAGGTATATTTACAATATGGACGAATGTTGTGATGCGCGCAATGGCTCGGACTCAAATCCTGGCAGCAGTATCAGGAGGCTGGTTGGTCTCGCTTGAGAAGCGCGGATTTGGATCTCGCGCCCAAACTACAGCTCTTCCACAGTCGATTACTGCTCCTCAGAGCTGGCATCATTCTCGTGAGTGTAGACTTCCATCTTTTGAATGATATGCAATGATCACTGCACCAGCTGCATGCCAAAGGGCACAGTCTCTACCCAGTTAATTATGTATCAGTCAATGTCAGATTTCGACTTCCCGGAGTCATATATCCTAGAGGAAGACATATTACGCGCTGGAGGATCAGGACGTATGTACATGAGGGGCGAGGGACAGAAGTGGGAACAAGCCTATGACGGAACGACAGCAGCAAGAATATCACATCCGTGATACGATCCCTGACCTTCTGGAGCCAATCAGAGTGGCGGAATCGAGGGGGCCAAAGGAAAACACCACCACCATCACTATGCACAATGGACGCCATTGCTCATTGTCACAGTCTCATTGGTTTGAGCTGTCAAGACCATGTTCCGACCCTTGGCAAGGGATTCATACAGATCTAGTCATACTCTAACAACCCAGTTGCCCATCATGATGCACCAGAACGCCTGCGCTGATAAGGAAATCCCCTCTATTTCGATCATACCATGAACCATCTCTCATAGCCTCACACCACCATCTTTCGGCCGCCCACCGAACCATCTCCCCATGCCTCTGCCCGCCTCTGCTCGTCCTGAGCTGTCGGTATTGCCATCCACCCCGCCCATCCATTTCGGTCTCTTGACTCCACCCCCCAGATCATCCATCCATGCAGGGCGCTCCACCCGATCGATTGTATTCTTCACCCGATGCGCAAACCCTTGAAAGAAGCTCTCATCCTCCTCTTCAGCCGCCGCCGTAGCATCCGCTAGCCGCTGAGCTTGGCGCGTCGTAAAGGTGGATTGGCGAGGGGCGACGGTGGGTCGCGACGGAGGCGGCTGCCGAGAAGTGCTTGTTGCATCGACAGCGGCAGGCTGGTCGGGTGTTGCAGCAATCCTAGATGGGTGAGGGGCAGCGTTGTCGTGATTCAACGTAGCGTTTGGTGTGAGACCAAGACGAGCAGCTCCGTGTGTTTCACGATTGATAAGATCCCGACCTTCTCGCCAGCCTCCGGTGCCAAAGGCCGAGCTACTCCCGCCTTCTTCGTCGTCTTCAACCGACAGGAAGCCGAAGCCGAAGATGCCCTTGACGCGGCCGTAGAGGTTGAAGAGCGTAGCACAGACGGGAACAAGGATGAAGATGGGAAAGAAGTAGTCGAATCCAGTGCCGAGTGGGGTGAGATTGATGAGGACGCCGAGAAAGTGGTAGAAGGTTGTCTCCTTATGAACTGTCGGAGGAAGGAAGGTGAGGAAATTGTATGCGAGTGGTACGGTAAGCTTGGCGACCTGGGTGGCATACCAGGTGGCACTCTCGGGGTAGGTGTTGCGACGCACGAGCGCCCGATTGCCCCAGATCTTGACATCAGAGAAGCTGGCCAGAGCGGCGAGAGACATGTAGAAGAGCCAGAGAGCAGCGATGACTTGCCCGCCAAACCCAACTTGGGATAGATCTTGATTGGGATGCGAGAGGATGGTGAGGCTGATGATTGAGAGTCTCGGCGCAATGAACTTGATCAATTCGGACCAGACGATGGAGATTGATGCCAGAGCGAGGAAGCCAGCAAGAAGAAGTCGGCTCGCGGGGATCAGTTTGGAATAGACAATGTAGCGTGTGTATGGGGTCAGGACATGGAATCGCTCGATCCAGGTTGAATGCGGTGACGCTTGACCAAAGTCGAGCTGTTTGGAGGCGGCTGCATCGATGACTGCCTGGGTATCGACAGCCTCTTGAATGAGCCGGTCCCACGTATCGATGAAGCGGATTCTTTTATGCCGAGCACGAATCAGCTTCCTCGACAACTCCGCTAAATATCTATCGGTGATCACGGCCGGAAGCTGAGGAGGCTGAACGTGAGTGGTGCTCGAGGATAGCCGATTATCTGGCATGGTCGATGAATCTGAGATATCCTCAATCCATTCCTCATGGTCTCTAGACACAGCGTTCTTTCTCTTGCGGAGCTGAGTCAGCTGTACTTCCAGCTCTTCGAGTTCTGAGGTGGCATCGGTCAGCTTGTCATTGATGATCGGAGCCTGGCTCTGCAGTCTTCGCAGCCTTCCGGCGAGGTTCGAGTTTCGGATGAGCCCTCGGGGCACCGCGACAAGACCATGTCCCATGAGATAGATAGCCATGATCAAGCCCCAGCAGTAAGCCAATCTATGCCTGTCAGTACAGATGCACTTCAACGGCAAAAAAACATCTCTTACGCCATAACGAGCGACTTCAGGGATCCCGTCTGGAAGCCATTGACCAGAAAGACATAGATGCCACCAAGCCCGGCGCAGACCAGGACGATCAGTTGATATCGGCCATTTTGTTTCAACGAGTAAAAGAAGCGGTCTCTGGGGGTGCGGTAGCCGGAGTCGACGTATTCTCCCAACAGAGGCAAGATAACCCTAGCAAGACCTGAGTAAGCCTTCCATAACACCCCATACTCTTAGGGAAGTGATCACACACCATGTCAAGGCAAAAGTCAGCCAATACGTCAACCGCCATGCCACCAATAGGACTCCATCAGGCAACCAGATACCTCTTGATGCGACATCTTCGGTCCTCGAGCTCGAGGCGATATCGATGGGGACGAGGAGGATAATGCTGACAGGAAGGGCGAGTGCGAGGAAGACAGGGACGATGAGGTAGGCAGGGGTGGATCGGAGAGGGATGAAGTGGCGGAGGAGGAGGAGGATGAAGAGGGAGATGCAGAGGACGGCGAGTAGGGCGAAAGCATCGGAGCCTAAAGACGATTGCATTGCGGCAGATGAAATGCCATTGACTCTAGAACATCAATAAATCGGAGATCATATGTCGGAAAAGCAGTCGAGATTCACTTTGTATCGCTGGCGGTGAAGCTGAACTTGGTGGTTGTGGCGTTGCTTCTGGGCGGCGAAAGGACCTCGGGTCTAGCTTTAGCGCCGCATTACAAGATATCATTCACTATTTGAAGGCACAGCTAAGACCGTCTAAGTAAAGAAACCGCCCGAGACAATTCACTACAATACTACGTGACCGAAATATATGTGCCTTGCGGATAGTTCGTGGTATTACTTACGAATCATCTGTCTCCCTCTGCTTATACAATTCGTATACCTCTCTAGCAGCTCCAGCCTGAGTCCGGGACGGACGGGGGCCCATTAACTTAGCGGCCATCCTGGCCGTCGCGCCCTACTTTCCGGTAGCTAAACGGGACGATCAAGTCACCCAATCCAAATCATCTTCATTCCTCAAGCCAATTGTCAAGCTTCTTTCCCCGGAAAAGCTGTCGCGGTCTGGCAGCCATAGCTGTTGACTGCTGAAAAACAAGCAACGACACCAGCAACAGCAACAGCAACACAACACAGCAGGTTGGTCTCTCCGTAAGTAATAAGGCAGCTGATGCTGTTGTGCCCCACCATTTCAGCGCCTGATTTGTTGTACTTCCACCTGCATCTCGCTGTACAACGCTGACAAGATTCTGACTCGGTCTGACAGGCACGAGCTTAATAGCTTCACTCGTCTTGACCGACCTGAACAGCATCATTTCCCCTTCCTCCTCCATCTCCCATTCACATCCCTTCCTCCGACCGCCCGACGTTCTTAATCCTCCGTCCATGCTCCGTCCTTTTAAACACCTTCAAGGACCGAGTCATTGACTCACCATGAATCATCCCGGCTTTCAAAATGGCATGCAACAAACGATGATGCCCAATCAAAACCTCATGGGTCGCCCGAATCCCCAGCAGTTCAAGAGGTTTCTGGTGGAAGAGTTAAGGAAGCAGGTCGCTCCGCCTGGCTGGCAGCAGACCTTCAGACTCGAGCATCGAATAGAATTTATTATTCAAATATGCACCCAGCTGAAGCTTGTCAAGCCAGACATGTCAGATGAAAGAGGTCTTCAGGTCGCCCGGGAATTCGAGACCGGAAAGTACTTGGCCTCTCCCAACGAGGAGGCCTACAGGACTGCCTGTAAAAGCAAGCTGAACGAAATCGCCCAAGCTCGTCAGAATGCCGCCAACAGCGCCAATCAGCGTTTTGCCCAGATGCAAGGCATGCAAGGTATGCAAACCATGCCTGGACAGCAACAGATGTTCCAGCAACCCATGCCAAACGGCAGCCAATTCCCTCAAGCCTTGAACCTCACTCCACAGCAGATGATGCAAGCACAGAATATGAATGTGGCCCAGATGCAGCAGCAGCAGCAGCAGCAGCAGCAGCAGCAGGTCCAGCAGCAGCAACAGCAACAAATGCAACAGCGGCAACAGCTTCAGCAGCAGCAGCAGCAACAACAGCAAATGGCACGCATGGCAAGCTTGCAGCAAAACTACAACAACATGCGACCTCAGAATGTACCGACCCCCCAACCTCACCTGCCCGTGTATATGCAAGGCTTCACCGATGCCGAACGGCAGATGATCGCCACCAGGGCACAAAACAACGCCATGAATATGACCGAGGAACAGAGGATGCAAATCGCCAAGAGGGTCGAGTCTCTTCCAGACCACCAGAAGGCCGCCTTGGAGTCGGGAGGCATGAATACTATCATAGGCTTTTTGCAGTCGGAAGCCGCTCGAGTGTTCCGCCAAAATAAACAGCGGAATGCACTTGCCTTGCAACAGCAGCAGCAGCAACAGCAACAGCAGCAGCAAACTCCGGGGTTCGCTGCTACGAATACCGGCACCCCCCAACCAGGGTTTGCTGGGCAGAATGGGTTGCAACCGCAAGTCAACATGTCTCAACCGAAGGGCATGAATCCGCAACAGATAGCCAACCAGCCGCTGGGGATGAACGTCCAACAACAGGGACAGATGGCGTCCAATGGCAACATCAACCAGCAAATTCTGGCTCAACAACAAGAAGCCCTTCGTCATCAGAAAGCCGGCCATATGGTTGTTCCTGGTATTCCTGGTCCGGGAGGGAATCCTGGCCCAGGTGGAAACCCTGGGCCTGGTGGAACTCCCGCCGGTGTGCCGGCTGCCTCTCAGCCGCCGCAACAACAACAGTTCGGGCAGCCGAATGCTGCATGGCAGATGCCGACTCAAGGGGTCTTCTCACAGTCAGGCCTGCAATTGTGGAACAACAATAATAATCAAGGCAGGCAAATAGCACAGACGTCCGCCCAACAGGCCACTCCAAATCTCGCCACAGCGGGCCAGCCGCAGCTGCAAGGTCAAATGGGAGGTCTGGATGGGAACGGGAATATGAGACAGGGTCAGCAGGGCACCGCAGCACAAATGCCAACGCTGAATCGTCCAATGGAGCCTCCGGGACAGGGGGGTCCTTCTCCAAGGCCGGGTCAACAGCCCAATCAAATCGGTCAGAGGAACGGTCCCATGGGCGTCAATGGTCAGAATCAGGCTGGCAACAGCCAGCCCGAAAATGCAAATCGCTTGACTCAGGAACAAATTTCAAATATAGTCCAAAGGTTACCACCGCACGTCAAGGACCAACTTCGCAACGTCCCTGAGACCAGCCGACAGAAGGCGATTTCCCAAATTGCAGCGCAATGGCAGCGGCAACGACTGCTCAATGCCCGGGCAGGGAATGGAATGGCTCCGGGCCCACAGCAGGAGATTCCTCCTCCACAGCCGTCAGTGCATCCAAGAGCCATTCCGGCCAATGCAAACCTTCCGGGTAGGATGATTGGAGGGCAGGCCGTAGCTGGTACAGCGCCTGGACCGGGAGGCCCAAATCAGATCGGTCCCATTCAACAGACGCCAGGTCAACCCGGTCAGCCAAATCAACTCCAGCCCCTGAATGAAGAGCAAGCACGAATGATGAATCAGATCGAAGTGCCTCCACAACTTCGAGGGCCGAATACGCCCCTCCAGGTCATTCCGGCCAATCTGAGGCTCTGGGGCGAGATGAAGCAGTTCGTGGTCCAGAACCAGAGTCGTCTACCTCCCAACATTCTACCAGCCTTGAACCAGCGGCAAGCCTTCCACTTTCAACAGGCTCAACGGGGACAGCTGCCGAACCAGGGCGCACAGCGTCAGCCGAACGTGATCGGTAACAGACCTGGACCCGGTGGACCCATGCAAGCAGTCCCCCAGCCCAATATGCCAGGAGCAACCGCTCCACCTGGAGGCGTGCCACCGATACGCCAGATTCAGGCCACCCCGCAAGACATCCAAAATGTGAGGAATAACCTGCCCAATGCACAATCCTTGAGCGATGAGCAAGTTCGATTCATGATCGTGAACAAGAAGATGCAACAGCTACAGCAGCGTTTAACCGAGATGCAGACCGATCCGCAAGCTCAAAGTCCGCAATCCCAAATGCAAGCCAGCCACATGCAAGAAGTCTTACGGGTAACAAGACAGCAACAGGAACAGCAGCAGCGACTGCTGCCAAATCCGGCCAGGAATCCAGGTTCGAACTCTTCGCTGCAGAATCAGCCTTCTCAGGCTCCGCAGAACAAGCAAGGTCCCGTTCAGAATCGAGGTGGTGTAGTCAGAGCCCCCCCGGCGAACATGACACCGGCCCCAGCGGAGAAAGAGAAGGGAAAGCAGCAGATCAACAGCCGGGCAACCAATCAGTCCAATCTGAAGAATTTGAAAAGAACCAACACGAGCGATGATGTGGTCGAGATTGCCGATCCCAAACTGAACAAAACCATCAATTCGGGCAAAGCTGCGCAGCCGATGTCGCTTGGGAACGCAATGTCTGGTCTGACTCCGGAAAAGTTCAATGCACTGACGGACGATCAGAAGAGGCAAGTCATGGCGCAAAGACAGCCGATGGCGGATGCTCAAAAGCAGCAAGCCCAGGATGTACAAGCTCGTCAAGCAGTGGCAGCACGCCCTCCAAATTCTCAACCTCTACAGAGCCAACAGGCGACGCGGAGAGTGGCAGAACTGACGGCGGAGGTCAAGGCATCGATGCAACCTCGTCCGCCACAGAACATGAATGCGACAGTGCGGAATAGTATGATCAAGAAGCTTCAAGAATTCAAGGGATATGCTCCCAAGATTCCCATGGCTCTTGCTATACTCTTCATGTTCAATCGAAATGAGGAACAGGTGAAGGAGTTGATTCGCCTCGTAAGTTGGCATCCTAGCACTTCTGCTCCTTCTCATTCTGTTCGACTAATACAGGGCAGAATCTGCTTTTGCAAGGCCAGGTCCGGGGCGCCGACTGGACGCCTGAGGATCGATTCACCCTTGCTCCATCTGAGCTGGACCATGTTCTCGTCAAGCTGAAAGACTTGATGCTTTTCGTGATGAAACAGAAGAGCTTGCAAGGTGGAGTTCGACCTCCCCCGAAGCCGCAAGCACCCGCAACCTCATCCGGTCAAGATCAAGCCATGACAGCTGCCACCCCTCAGCCTACAACAAAGCTGACCCACGAAAGCCTTCAGAAGCAGCAAGATGAAATACAGAGGCAGAGAGCTACGTCGTTGCAGAAGGAAAAAAGCGGGCCAAGCAAGACCCCGTCTGCCCCAACGAGTTCTCAGCCACCTCCTGGAGCGTTGAACTTCGGCCATTACTCCCCACGCGGTGAGCCTACATATTTCAACACCACCCTGACACCGGACAAGTTGCAACTGCCGCCAGGCAAGAAGAGGAAACCAAACAACCAAGTCAGTCCTCCACCTGCGAAGGAAGAACCGCCCAAGATATCGCGCACAGCACCCCCAGCTAGGCTCAGATGCATGGTCGAAGGATGTGCTACTCAGGCCACGTTTGCGGATCCAAAGGACCTGGAGAAGCATGTGGAGGAGGCACACCCGCCGAAAGAAGAGGAGATCACCGACCCCTTGGCCTATTGTCTCGAAAGCCTTCGAGTGGTCCTGAACTTGGATACCAACGGCAAATCCAAGGCTGCCGATACACCAGCTCCGAACAATGGGGCACCACCGATGAAAAAGTCGGCATCGATGCAAAGTCAGACCGCAGGCATCAAGCAACAGCCTGCGTCGACACCTATGTCTCGCAACGCCACTGGCACCGGCCCATCACCTCCAAACAACAGCAACACCAGCAATCTGCTACGCACACCTCAGGCCAGCAACAACGTAAAGACTCCATCCTCAGACATTAACAAACCGTCCACGGCCAAAGCCACACCCACCTCCAACAACAAACTCTCAACCACCGCTGCAACCCCATCAAGCGAGGCCGCCGGTCCCGATCCCTGGGCCACCGCCAAAGTCCCCAAGAGCTGGTTCTCCTCCGTCTTCTCCGACGTGGCGGACCTCAACCATCCAGTCTCTTCGGACTTCCTGGTCGACTGGCTCGAGCGCAACCCCTTCAATACGGCCGCCGATCCGGGAACTACCGATAGCTCGGACGCGTCCGTCAACAAGACGAGTCCGCACTCGAGCGACATCAGCGCCGAGGGCGAGCTCAACATCAACTTGACCGCTGCCGGAGGACAAGAAGGCAACGGCGGGCAAACCGGCAGCGACGACGAGTGGATCCCCTCGGACTGGTTGGATCTCGGAGCGGAGGGCGCGCTGGAGGGGAATCTCCTGGATCCGGTTTTGGACATGGATTGGGAGACCCAGTTTGGGAATGAGGGGGAGGTTGGCAACGGCGAAGCAGCGGGCAGGAAGGGGATGAATGAGGATGATGTGGTGAGTGATGAGTTTTTGAAAATATACAAGCCCGAGGAATTGCTGGAGCGGGAGAAGAGGGGTGGGAGGAGGTGAACAACCCTTGCAAATCGCAAGGGTCAGCTTGGTCCGCAGGGATAGCTGTGATGGAGGATTGTGCTGCATGCGGAGACTTCTTTTTTTGGGTTTTCCGGTCTATCGACGTGCGATGCCTTGACGAGACGCAAGCGATGGCGCTGGCTGGCGCGATCTGTTATTCAGTCAGCGTGGTGCTTACCGCGTGTGTGGGCTATGGTGTCTGCCCCACATCCACATCCATCTCTTCATATACATTCCATATCCTAATCGACTCATCTTTTGGATATCCATCATCGCTTTGTTTCCCCGTCGTCAAAGCCCTCTCGCTCAGCTTATCCCATTGCCCCCACAACTCTGCGCGGCTTGTCTCATTCCATCAACGCCCCCCCCCCTGCGCCGGCACGATGAAGAGCTGAGCTCAGAGGCACCGCTTTCTTGGTAGCTATCTGTAGAGAACTGAGGGATTGGGGACTCAAGGAACGGGGTTGTGCAGCATGACTCCATGACTCCATCCGGACCCACCCTCAACCCTGACTGGGGTGCCACAAGAGTTTTGCCCGACGTACGCGCGGGCGGCCCGCTTCATCTTTTCACCCAGGCCACACTGCATTGTGTCTGCGCTCCCGAAGCCATGCTGTATTCTTTCTTGTATTGTTTGCGGGTTTTAGCGGTTGGGGTGGAGGGGATTTCTTGATAATTACATCGAAAGG